>VWZP01001440.1:2150500-2274967 GCA_013396995.1 Dicaeum eximium | reverse complement strand
AAAAAAACAGAAAAAATCCTACACAGGCTTTGTATAACAACTGGAGTAGTCACTGGTGTGCAACAGTTAATTAGTCTCTTTTTATTTCCAGTACAGAAATGGAGTTTGACTTTCTACAATATATAACCAGTCTCCCTAAAATAGACATTGCAAGGTAGTTGTGACTCTTAATTGCTTTTGTTATTACTCACTAGTCAATCCCTTCAAAGAGCTGAGCTACAGCTTGGCAGCTGCACCTTCCACAACTTCAGTGGGATTTGCAGGTGTTCAGCAAAGGTGTCTGGATGTGCTTGTTTGCTGTTTTGACAGCTATGCTATGCACATCTTTCTCACAAAATAGAATAACACCTTGGGAAGCAACAGCATAGGTAGGATGAAAAACATACTTCTTTGAGTCTGTTTCTCTCCTTTTTCTGGATGAAAATGTGTTGGAAACCACAGCTAATTTTCCTGTTTGGCTTAGTGTAGGTACTTGTGTGGCATACAAGCCTTCACATAATTCTAGGCACATATGTTTCACTTCCAGTTCTTTCATTTCATTTTCAGTGTGATTTACATATAAACATGCAGTGGTTCAGTTGTGGATGCCCCTGACAACCAGCAGGACTCTGATGGGCTTCACAAAGACGTTCTTAAAGCAGCCAAGGAAACAATTGTAAAGAAATTGAGTCCAACAAGGCAATGCTGGGCGAGCCAACAGTGTCTGTTGTAAACCAGAGCACACCAGGGATGATTCAAGAGCCTGCAGGAGCCGTGCTGAAGCAGCTCTACCATTTACTATGATTTGCTCACATGTCCTTGATGCTTAGAAATCTCAAAGGAACTCAATGTTGTACTTGGGGGTCCCGAGGCTCTCTGTCTGCAAAGACACTGCCATGAAGCCAAGAAGAAATCAGCACAAGAGCACAAGGTGTGGAATCCAGCTGCTTGCAGGCTTCATGCCAACCTCAGCACAGCCAAAGCACAGCATCCCTCACGTGCCTTTCTTAAGCAGCAGCACTGAGGGTGAGCTTTGAGCAATGGAGCCAGCACTGGCTATGGAATCACTCTCCAGACCTGAATTATGAGAGGCTGCCAGCACCTTTCATCAACATGCATCATATTGCTTAGTTAATGGACCCTGAAAAGGATCTACTATTTTTCAATATTTTCTCCCATTATTGTAAATAGATGAGATTCTGCTCCAGGCCACGTTAAGAAAGATGAAAAATTAAGAGGAAGAGACATGAATAAATGCAGAGAATGTGAAGAAAGAATGTGATTGCTCTTATTTTTTTTCCCTCAGCAAGGCATTTTCTTCCCTTGAAAAAACTAGCAGTTGCCCTGGGAAGAAGCCAGCTGAAGTTACCAGGAATGCAATATGAGACAAGCATTCAAAGAAGCAATACTTTCAGTATTTACTAGTTTCAACATTGTATCAGCATTTTTTTTTTCCTAATTGGTGATTCTAAATCTCTTTTTAAAATAAGAAAACCCCCAAACTTGTTAATGGCACAAATATGAAATCTAAGCATAAAAAAAATGTTTTTTAGACAGTGTTACACAGATTTTTATCAAAGCAGCTCATTTAGCTGTAAACAACAGTCCTTCTGAAATAAAAAAGGTACCTACATAAGCTCTCTGGTCTGAAAAATGACCTCTGTGAATTCTGAACCAAACCCCACATTCTCAAAAGCCCTATTTTTAATACTACTTTTAATCCAAATTTTGGCAATCCATCTCTGCATTTGAAACAGAGTTTCTGAAGTTATCACCATTTAAACCTGTGTAAATGCATATAAAGTCATGGCAGGGCATGAGAACAGAATCTTGACAGAGGCAGTTTGCTACAATTTGCAGGCTGAGATGAATGGGGGTCTCTTCTTAAATTAGTTCCACCTTTTTTATCTGATTGAAACAGGTTTCAGCTTTCAGGGTCTCTCAGCTGATATGTTTATTTTATATATATATATATATATATATATATATATATATGCATATGGTTTTTGCTATTGATTTGGTAAGGAAAACCAAAGCAAATTTAAGAACAGATGAACTCTGAGATTTGCAAACCTGACACTGAGCACTGTGAGAAATTCAAAGCATCCTTGATGTGGGGACTTAACTTGAAAGTTTAAAGGAAGAAAAGGAACTGATAACCCTACCTCCATAGTTATTTCCACAAATATAATCTGGATTCCCTTCTTGCTGGGTTTTATTGGTGGGGGTGTCTTTTGGATTTTGTGGGGTTTTTTGTTTGCTTGTTGGTTTTTGTTGTTGTTGCTTTCTTTGTTTGTTTTACTGAACTAGCTAGATAGATGTATCAAGACAAAATTATCACAGAGAAATTGTAAACTTGTAACTACCATAGACTGCTCAATAGAATCTTCAGGGCACCATTTAATATTCAGATGCACAAAAAACATTTAAATAATGCCAGGGTTGGGCTGTGCCACAAACCGACAGATGCTGGGCAATTCAAAGTTAAGGATGACACTTCATTACCACTATTCTTAACAAGGGAAAGCAAAAGCATGTAAATTAAAGATATAATTTCAGCCTTTCAAATGACTTCTTCAGGATTTATTAGTGTGTTACAACAGTAATGTTATTTTAAGCACAGTTTTCTGCATGTTAAATGTCAGAGACCTTGTCTGTATTCAGGCAATAATAAGTATCAAAAACTGTAAGAAAAGTAAGTGATAAAACAGAAGAGACAGATTCCCAGTGAATTGCTAAATAAATCCCTGTAAAAATCCTACCATATTGTTGGGTTGGGAGTGGGAAAAAGACTGTGATGGTGTGAACTTCTAGCACACCAAATGCAAACACAGAAGGTAAAGCTTGGCAAAAACTGAAAAAGAATGTTGCTGAACTATTATTCACACATGGAACACAAAACATGGTGGAATTAATTCATCTGGCATAGATAGTTCTGTCTAAAGTCTCATTTTATAATTCTTTATCTGTGATGTAAATACACAGCAGTCATAGCATCAAACTTCTATACTCGGAGTTAGTTCTGAGACTATGAGTCTTGGTGATATTTATTTTAAAACGTAAAATTAAAGGAACTGTTATTTTCTTATGTGCAGTGACTAATTAAATGCCTGAAAATAATTAGATTTAATACAAGCACTATAATAAACAAGAAGCTAAATGGTACAAAGTACTGAACTTCTCCAGTACAGGGCTACAACTGTAGACACTTTTGATGTGATCACTCCTGTATTTTTTGCAGTTCATTACAGGTGTATAATTTATTAACTGTGAGAAGCCCATGTAACACTCTCAAATATTTTTTATAGAAAAGAAAAGTGAAATTATTTCCTAGTCATACTTGGTCTTTTTTAGAAGAGAAAAAACAAATGAAATAAAATCTATCTGAAATTTAGAACATTTGTTACTACCAGATTCAGATTTCCAGGCTCCTCACTAGTTGAGTCCCACCCATGACACACGATTATATATAAGCTTTAAAAAAATACAGAGAAAAAGAGGCTTCAGCAATAGGAAGCATGAACTTCTGTGAATCTGAATTAAAGAAAGAGACAATAAATGGAAAAAGAAAGAGAAATGTCTATTTTAGTAAAGACTGAAAGGACAGTAGCACACATGTAGGATTGCATAGTATAAAAAACATCTTCAAAGCAACTGAAGCTTAAAAATTCAGAGGAAGTCTTTGAAAGCATATACAACCACACAGAAAACTGTCTGAAATCTACCTGTCAAGACAAACAATTCAACTGTATGTCTGAAGGATTGTTTTACAGGTCCAACATACATTTTCCTGAATTTGTGCCTTTTATATCAGCGCCTTGTTTAAAGAAACCATACTACACAAGATATTTAAGTACTAGCCTGCTTTAATGCTAAAACCAAAAAGGATCTCACTCATAGTNAAAAAAAAAAACAGAAAAAATCCTACACAGGCTTTGTATAACAACTGGAGTAGTCACTGGTGTGCAACAGTTAATTAGTCTCTTTTTATTTCCAGTACAGAAATGGAGTTTGACTTTCTACAATATATAACCAGTCTCCCTAAAATAGACATTGCAAGGTAGTTGTGACTCTTAATTGCTTTTGTTATTACTCACTAGTCAATCCCTTCAAAGAGCTGAGCTACAGCTTGGCAGCTGCACCTTCCACAACTTCAGTGGGATTTGCAGGTGTTCAGCAAAGGTGTCTGGATGTGCTTGTTTGCTGTTTTGACAGCTATGCTATGCACATCTTTCTCACAAAATAGAATAACACCTTGGGAAGCAACAGCATAGGTAGGATGAAAAACATACTTCTTTGAGTCTGTTTCTCTCCTTTTTCTGGATGAAAATGTGTTGGAAACCACAGCTAATTTTCCTGTTTGGCTTAGTGTAGGTACTTGTGTGGCATACAAGCCTTCACATAATTCTAGGCACATATGTTTCACTTCCAGTTCTTTCATTTCATTTTCAGTGTGATTTACATATAAACATGCAGTGGTTCAGTTGTGGATGCCCCTGACAACCAGCAGGACTCTGATGGGCTTCACAAAGACGTTCTTAAAGCAGCCAAGGAAACAATTGTAAAGAAATTGAGTCCAACAAGGCAATGCTGGGCGAGCCAACAGTGTCTGTTGTAAACCAGAGCACACCAGGGATGATTCAAGAGCCTGCAGGAGCCGTGCTGAAGCAGCTCTACCATTTACTATGATTTGCTCACATGTCCTTGATGCTTAGAAATCTCAAAGGAACTCAATGTTGTACTTGGGGGTCCCGAGGCTCTCTATCTGCAAAGACACTGCCATGAAGCCAAGAAGAAATCAGCACAAGAGCACAAGGTGTGGAATCCAGCTGCTTGCAGGCTTCATGCCAACCTCAGCACAGCCAAAGCACAGCATCCCTCACGTGCCTTTCTTAAGCAGCAGCACTGAGGGTGAGCTTTGAGCAATGGAGCCAGCACTGGCTATGGAATCACTCTCCAGACCTGAATTATGAGAGGCTGCCAGCACCTTTCATCAACATGCATCATATTGCTTAGTTAATGGACCCTGAAAAGGATCTACTATTTTTCAATATTTTCTCCCATTATTGTAAATAGATGAGATTCTGCTCCAGGCCACGTTAAGAAAGATGAAAAATTAAGAGGAAGAGACATGAATAAATGCAGAGAATGTGAAGAAAGAATGTGATTGCTCTTATTTTTTTTCCCTCAGCAAGGCATTTTCTTCCCTTGAAAAAACTAGCAGTTGCCCTGGGAAGAAGCCAGCTGAAGTTACCAGGAATGCAATATGAGACAAGCATTCAAAGAAGCAATACTTTCAGTATTTACTAGTTTCAACATTGTATCAGCATTTTTTTTTTCCTAATTGGTGATTCTAAATCTCTTTTTAAAATAAGAAAACCCCCAAACTTGTTAATGGCACAAATATGAAATCTAAGCATAAAAAAAATGTTTTTTAGACAGTGTTACACAGATTTTTATCAAAGCAGCTCATTTAGCTGTAAACAACAGTCCTTCTGAAATAAAAAAGGTACCTACATAAGCTCTCTGGTCTGAAAAATGACCTCTGTGAATTCTGAACCAAACCCCACATTCTCAAAAGCCCTATTTTTAATACTACTTTTAATCCAAATTTTGGCAATCCATCTCTGCATTTGAAACAGAGTTTCTGAAGTTATCACCATTTAAACCTGTGTAAATGCATATAAAGTCATGGCAGGGCATGAGAACAGAATCTTGACAGAGGCAGTTTGCTACAATTTGCAGGCTGAGATGAATGGGGGTCTCTTCTTAAATTAGTTCCACCTTTTTTATCTGATTGAAACAGGTTTCAGCTTTCAGGGTCTCTCAGCTGATATGTTTATTTTATATATATATATANGAACTGATAACCCTACCTCCATAGTTATTTCCACAAATATAATCTGGATTCCCTTCTTGCTGGGTTTTATTGGTGGGGGTGTCTTTTGGATTTTGTGGGGTTTTTTGTTTGCTTGTTGGTTTTTGTTGTTGTTGCTTTCTTTGTTTGTTTTACTGAACTAGCTAGATAGATGTATCAAGACAAAATTATCACAGAGAAATTGTAAACTTGTAACTACCATAGACTGCTCAATAGAATCTTCAGGGCACCATTTAATATTCAGATGCACAAAAAACATTTAAATAATGCCAGGGTTGGGCTGTGCCACAAACCGACAGATGCTGGGCAATTCAAAGTTAAGGATGACACTTCATTACCACTATTCTTAACAAGGGAAAGCAAAAGCATGTAAATTAAAGATATAATTTCAGCCTTTCAAATGACTTCTTCAGGATTTATTAGTGTGTTACAACAGTAATGTTATTTTAAGCACAGTTTTCTGCATGTTAAATGTCAGAGACCTTGTCTGTATTCAGGCAATAATAAGTATCAAAAACTGTAAGAAAAGTAAGTGATAAAACAGAAGAGACAGATTCCCAGTGAATTGCTAAATAAATCCCTGTAAAAATCCTACCATATTGTTGGGTTGGGAGTGGGAAAAAGACTGTG
The DNA here is from genome assembly GCA_013396995.1 of Dicaeum eximium. NCBI lineage: Eukaryota > Metazoa > Chordata > Aves > Passeriformes > Dicaeidae > Dicaeum > Dicaeum eximium. The sequence continues at coordinate 2,268,480 of VWZP01001440.1, read as the reverse complement.
ATGGTGTGAACTTCTAGCACACCAAATGCAAACACAGAAGGTAAAGCTTGGCAAAAACTGAAAAAGAATGTTGCTGAACTATTATTCACACATGGAACACAAAACATGGTGGAATTAATTCATCTGGCATAGATAGTTCTGTCTAAAGTCTCATTTTATAATTCTTTATCTGTGATGTAAATACACAGCAGTCATAGCATCAAACTTCTATACTCGGAGTTAGTTCTGAGACTATGAGTCTTGGTGATATTTATTTTAAAACGTAAAATTAAAGGAACTGTTATTTTCTTATGTGCAGTGACTAATTAAATGCCTGAAAATAATTAGATTTAATACAAGCACTATAATAAACAAGAAGCTAAATGGTACAAAGTACTGAACTTCTCCAGTACAGGGCTACAACTGTAGACACTTTTGATGTGATCACTCCTGTATTTTTTGCAGTTCATTACAGGTGTATAATTTATTAACTGTGAGAAGCCCATGTAACACTCTCAAATATTTTTTATAGAAAAGAAAAGTGAAATTATTTCCTAGTCATACTTGGTCTTTTTTAGAAGAGAAAAAACAAATTAAATAAAATCTATCTGAAATTTAGAACATTTGTTACTACCAGATTCAGATTTCCAGGCTCCTCACTAGTTGAGTCCCACCCATGACACACGATTATATATAAGCTTTAAAAAAATACAGAGAAAAAGAGGCTTCAGCAATAGGAAGCATGAACTTCTGTGAATCTGAATTAAATAAAGAGACAATAAATGGAAAAAGAAAGAGAAATGTCTATTTTAGTAAAGACTGAAAGGACAGTAGCACACATGTAGGATTGCATAGTATAAAAAACATCTTCAAAGCAACTGAAGCTTAAAAATTCAGAGGAAGTCTTTGAAAGCATATACAACCACACAGAAAACTGTCTGAAATCTACCTGTCAAGACAAACAATTCAACTGTATGTCTGAAGGATTGTTTTACAGGTCCAACATACATTTTCCTGAATTTGTGCCTTTTATATCAGCGCCTTGTTTAAAGAAACCATACTACACAAGATATTTAAGTACTAGCCTGCTTTAATGCTAAAACCAAAAAGGATCTCACTCATAGTGAAAGATTCAGGCTTCTTATGCCTGAATCTAATAATCTAATAATAAGAACACTGGTATACTTCAAGCAGTCTCTTATTTCACCAATAACAAACTCAGTTGGATGTTTGCATATTCTGGGACAACATGCTCAGAACCTCCAAAGTACCACAAATTAAAAAACCAAGAAACAAAAGGCCCAAACAAACACCAAAAAACACCAACAAAACCAATGCTAACAAGAACTAAACCAAAAAAAAACCCATAAAATGAAATAGAATACTCACTAGGTAGAAGCAGGCAAACAGATACAAGTCACCATGACACAGCTGCAAAACCAAAAACCACACCTGTAAGCCTTTACCAATTTAAAGGCAGCTTCACTCAAGTGTGCAGCAGGCGGTAAGGGGAAAAAAACCAAAAAAAAAACCCAAAAAAAGTTTCAGAAGAGCATGAATGTATATGGATTATGTTTCCAGAAAAGGCAATGTTCCTATCTTGCTATATTGGTTCAGAAATAATATGTAACATAAAACATTTAAAGTTGTCAGCAGTGGCAAATTTGTTCAAGTTCTTATGAAAAAAAAATATTTTTTTTGAAAGAAGTGTGCCTTTTTTAGTTCCACTGAATTCTCCTAATGAAATACTTTGAATCAGCAAGTGAAAAGGATGAGTGAAGATAGCCTGAGCTTCCTTGATTCTAGAGGATATAAGCATCACACTGTCTAAAGTTAGCATATGAACCAGTTATCTGATAAGTCACAGAGAAAATTATTCATCAAAAAATCCAGCCTCAAGCCTTTCAAAATCCCCTTAAAAGAAATATACTTACAACCTACCAATACTGAATTATTTTTATTTCATGAAATTTAACATATAATTTTCTTTTCCTCTTTTCTTTTTTATTTTTAAATACTTGAAGCTCAATATTTTTCTTCTACCACTTTCAGCTCCAAATTCTCCTGTATGAATGAGAGTCAGACCTGGGGTTTTTTCTTTCTTCTCTTGCATTTAATTTTCTTTACATTTACAACCTTTGAAATCAATATCTGTATAGTCTGAGACAAAAATAATGTAAAAATACATATACAAAAAAACCAAGATGCATCTTAGACCACTTTGGCAACAAAAAATAAAATTACTTTGCCTTACCTTTTAACAAGTCAAGGCAGCTGAATAGATACATAAGTGGGGAAAAGAGCTAAATCCCATAGTTACGACTTTTCCTGTCGTGCTCAATAGCAAAAATGTCAAATTAGTTAACATGTTAAATTGCTGTTAAAAATTAAAAGAAGAAAAATCATAGGGAAAAAAACATACTTCTTAATGGGACTTGTTTGTGTGTATTTCCTAAGCCCTTCTCTCCAAAGGGATCGTAGAAATAGAAACTGAGATTTTAATTAGAGATTTTCTAAATCTCTTGTGTTTCTTGCACCGAAGGAAACCCAAATTTTCCCTTCTCCCTAAGGAACATCAGTCCCTGTAGCTGAATTTCAAACCTTGAAGTTAAAATGGAGGGGGACACTGGTCCTCAGAGTGAGCCCACACGTGGTAGAATTCACCAACTCCAACTACTTCATCTGGAGTAATTCCTCAGGATTGATTTACAGGCCAAGAACCAAATCCTGGAGAGCTGCAGGAGCCAGAAATGTGCTAGCAGGACCTGCCCTTTGGGCGAGGGGAGAATTTCCACTCTGCAGCTTCCTCTGAGTGGAGCAGCACGCCAAGAGATGCTCCCAGCCTGGCAGCGCCTCCCATCATATCCCAAAGTTGATGCAGAGGGCGTTTTCTCACCCTGAAGCAATTTACTGACACATTCGTGGGGACTGCTGTGGATTTTGTTTATCGTCTTGCTAATGAAGTGTTTGTTTGTGTGAGTGCAAGTGCTCCGGGAAGAAACCTCCAATTTATCATGCTTGTGTTGACATTGCTTCATCTGCAGCCTAAACACAAGCAGAGGCTGCTCAGAAATCTTACGGGTGGTTAAGTGTTTAATACCATGTCTAGCACACCGAGAGGAGCTGGCAAGGAACCCCATGGTTTAGGTGACACGTGTCTCTCCAAATCAGCAGCTGATTAGGACAGTTGTATGACACTCAGAAGAATGCTCTGAGTCCTACGGCTTGGGGAAGAATATAAAGAAAAAATGAAAATGTTCCAGTAACTTACACAACACGGAGCGGATCTCCATGAAAATTCAGTTCTATTTTAAAGAGGCAGATTATTCAATATATATGTACGTGCAGCAGGCTCAAGCCTGTTGGAAAATTTGCCCCCATATATGAGAAGGAGGAAATGTACTGATGAACAGAACTGCTGCTGCCAAGCAGGAGACATAAAGTGCAAAGGAATAGGAAAAAGAAATCAATTTCCCTTATCGCTCTCCAGCTGCACATTGTGTTTCTGTCTGTCATGCTTATATAGGCAAATCATTGTATTATCTTTCCTCCTGTGGACAGTTCCATTGAAGCATTTGTGAAATGGAGGATGTGTATGACTCGTCAAAGGCTGTGACCCTGATGATAAATCTGTACATCTCCCTGAACAAGTCCCTGCTGTGCTCCTCTGGTATAGATCTGCTCCAGAACATATGGGTTCAGAGCCAACCCTATATTATCTGGAAGATTTTCTTCTTCCATTAGAATTCAGCTGGGGACAAAGCAGACTTTTAAAATGGTTGACATATCCCTGAGACCTAAGGTTCAATCGTTTCCATGGTACTTGCAGAAGGTCCACAAACTTTACAATGCTGCATAGGCTGCTGAGAAAGGGATAACCAGTGTTACTCTGACCAGGAGTCACTGTGACACCTGCCAGCTTTAAACTAAATGTGTTTACTTGTGAGACTGCCAGCTGAGAAGAAAAGAAAAACCAACCCACAGTGAACATCTTTTACATCAAGAGGTGGAACCCAGAGGTTATGGTACCCTGAATTCTGGTGCATCCTCCTACAGCCCTGCAAGTTCTTTCAAGTAGAGTCCTTTTACATCTTTTTGCCCAGTAAGCCACCACCAAAAAAAAAAAAATTTAGGGAGCCATTTTCATAATAAAAAGCATCCTATTTTATAGCTAACAGTGAGGGTCCTGCCAACAAAAGCAGACTGTATGCATGGTAAAGAGGCCCAAGCAACATCAGAGCTCTGACAGCTTGCTGCAGCTCAGGATCTGTCCCCATCTTCTCCCCCAGCCACAAATCTCTAATCATTCAATTATGTGCCTTGGGACTTGGGATTGGAAGGTGCTAGGAGGATGTCAGTCATCATTACAATAATTATCAGACCTAGACATTATGCATTATTTATTCCAAATATTTATTCATTTTTGCGTCCCAGATTAATGCAAGCTATTTGAGGCAAATCTATTTCTTATGGAAATATTAGTGAGAGAAATTCTGAAGCAGAAAAAAGCAAGCTAGCAGCCAAAAAAATAAACCTTGCCAAGATCCTTCAAGGAGTGATAGAGAGGGAGGAAAAAGAGAGAGAAGAAAGTTTTAATAAGATGATTGATCCTAAGGCTGTCAGGTTGCATTATTGACAGTATGCAAGCCTCTTCTGGGAGCACAGATGTTGATCTAATATATTTGGTCCAGGATCTAATTTAATATGTTAGATGTCCTCTTGGTAGACTGTAAATTTTCTTCCAGTTCTTTGGGGGAAAAAAAGAGAAAAAAACCTCATAGTTACAAAAACTGTGTGCTTAAGATTTTTTCAGCGAGTAAGTTTAGTATTATATAAGGTAAACTGGAACAGCTTTTTGGACTTAATAGCATTATTCTGATTTTTGTCTGTCAAAATCCAGTTTAGTATGAGTAACCCATGAAGTAGAATTGTGGTTAAAAAAAATTTCACCTTAATTTTGCTGCCAGTTGCTCTTAGTGTGGTTTATTATTTTTCTGAGTACTACAATGACAGCAAAGGACTGGGGCACAGCCACCCTATGGGCTGCACAGACATGTGCATAGCAGGAGGTAGATGAGATAGACTTTGACCAAGAGGCAAACACTAGAATTATCAGCAACAGACCATTTCTGCAAGCTGAAATGAGGGTAAAAGAAGCTAAGAGATTTGCTGAGCCTTGTAGGTTCATCAGTACTGGAATTAGCAGAGCCCTCTGAGGTTTTGTCAGCTGACAAGGGGCAATTTTATTGTTAAAAAAGGGATCTTGAAAATCAGTTTTTCCTCTGTGTGCATATATTTTTAGAGAAAACTGCTTTACAAAAGAATAAGTAACCAAAATATGTAGCTGTGTGAAGATGTTGCAATGCTAAGTTCTTTAACCAGCTAGCCAATTTTGACATCTTTTCCTCTGTATTTTCCTATTACTGAATTTGTCCATTTGTCTTCTTATATTTACATGGGAGAGCTTCAGAAAAAAAAGGCAACTTTTCCATTTTTGTGTTTGAATTCACCTGAACCCAGGAAATAATGTTGTACAAAACCCTGGTAATATAATAATAAATTAAAACATTTAATTTAAAATGTCAAATCTTACTTTTTTGGGTGTATTTCCTTTTTAAACTCTTTTGACTCTTTTACACTTTTAAAAAATCAGAAGGGACCAGAAACAGAGGAATAAGAAAATTGATCCATATATCTGTATGATTCCTCATTATAAAGGCCAGCCTTTATGTGCTTTTGCTCTTCTGCTCCTTTTCTTCAGCCTCAACGTTAGATCTAAAACGAGAACATGTGTCCATATTTGGCAGTCCTTCCACACCACTAGCTAGGAAATATGGGATTTTGATCTTTCAGAACTACTTACATGGCATCTGACCATAATGTGTCACTTGTATTAGAAATCAAAACTCTTACCTGCAGCAAGCCACTGCAGGCACTCATGTAAAGCAAAATCAGTGTGCTCCTGCCACTGCACTGAAAGCTTCTTTCATCCACGGATCCAGAGCAGCAGCTGGGCAGCATCAGCCCAGCTGAGTACTGACCACAGGGTCCTGCCCCTGCAGCAAACAGCAAGGGCCAAATATTGAGTTAACACAATCCTGTCATGGTATTTCTGTGGAATACTCTCCCAGCTTATGGAGACCTTCAGGCAAGGTCTTTTTAAAACAAGAGTGAACTCAACAGCTGAGTATCACCAGAAATCTGTTTGGATCTTGATATATGACAAGAAAGAAAGACAAAATGCTTATGTTGCTATGACATAAATAGTGGAAAGTTTCCTTCTGACAGTCCACAGAGCAGAAGAGAAGCAGGTTAATTGCATTCTGATGGGAGATTTTATTTTTAAGTTTCCTATCTCTGTTTCTCTCTTTCCTTAATGTTGTCACAACATTTTGATGTTAGTTTAATGCAAACAAGATTTAAACAATGAGTATTTATATTCTTGCTGGTACAGTTCCATCACAGTGAAAGACAAGGAATCAGGAGTCTACCAGCCAGCTAGAGGCAGAAGGGGCAGAGAGAGAAAAGTTTCTGTTTTACAGCAGATGAAACTTAGAAACTTCTTTGAAGAATTTTAAATGAGAACCAGACTGACACTTGCATGTAAATGACCACTGTGTTTATCAGAGCAGGAGAGTGGTGAATTTGAGCACGCCAATCCACCACAAATGGGTCCCTTGGACACTGCTTGAAGCCTTCTCCTGTCCTAAGGCAGTGTGAAGCACAAATGTTCTGCCTGACCTCTTTTAACCCAGATAATTTCAAAAGCAAGGAGGAAAGAGGTTTAAAGTGAAGGAAATAAAGAAGTGCCCACAGCTTCTTACTGAATTTTATAGTTCTGCAAACTGAGACAGTGAGGATAAGTGGCAGACCAATACTGTTCCAAGGATGTAAATCAGCTTTTCCATCACTTTTCTGCCCTTACCCCCTCTCACTGTGTGCAGAGGTTGAGTCTCTCCAAATATAAAAAAATGCCATCTGCTTGAACCTAAGATTTATCTTTGGGAAGCAGGAATAAATAACAGGTTTAAGTTCTCCTTTGAATACCCAAAGGGAGAGTGGGAGGGAACCCACCTTCTCTTAGTACTGATCAATTTGATTAAAAAAATAATGTTGATATGGAAGAGAATGATCTAAGTGAAGCTCTAAAACAATTGGGAAGATTAAATGAGCATCATACACACCCAAAGAAATCACTACACATATGAAACAGGGAAGAAAGAGGGAAGTCAGGAGCTCAGAAACTGCAAAGAAATGAGGAGTTTATTTAATAATGAGCAATGATTTTAGCTAATACATACATTATGCTTTGAATGAAGATATTTTTTCTTCAGGGTTGGGTGTAGGTTTTTATGGAAAACCTGAGGAAGAAAAAGGTAGATTAAACACTTTTTTATTTTTGAAAATTATTTAAATATAAAACAATGTTCTGAGTTTTCATCTGATGCTCTGACCAGTAAATTGTTCTCTGAAGAAACAGTCTTACCACATAACTCATATTATTAAACTACCTATAGACAGGGATAGGTTCAGGCTGCATTCCTGGAACACAGGACAGCATCATCACACTGATTAACAATGGTCAACTGAGGTGTCATTATAATAAACTACCTCCCCAGTTCTGCAAAAATTCCATGATGAATCTTGTAATCATAGAATTTTTTAGCTTGGAAAAAAATTATAAACCATCACATCCAACTGTTAAATCTACCACCAAACTATGTCCCTACATTGTAACATATCTTTCATAAACACCAGGTACAGGGGATAAGATAATAATTGTTTTAATTCTTTCTGTAACTTTCCCAGGCTGAGCCTGGGAGAAGCTGTTTCCCTGTGTTACCAGAGACTGAGAATATCCACAGAAGTGCTGCTGTGTGGCAGAAAGCAAAGCTGTGCAGGATAAACCCAACGATTTCTGGGCACTAACAAGGGGCGGGAAAGTTTGCAGGCAAAGCTGAGGAATCCAGGCGGATTGCTGGTGGGAAGCTGCTGTAGAGATGTGCTGAAGAACTTTATGAAGTAACAAACAGGAACTCACTGTGCCTACCGAGCTCTTCACCAGTTCTACAGAGTCTGGAGCACCCATGTGCTGCCTCTCTATTTGCACATCTACAGGCAGGGCAGGGCGCTGTCAGCTTAGCACAACACAACAGAGGAAACCTGAATAGTACAGAATTTGATTCTTTAAAAAATGTCATCTGAAACTAGAGATCAGACCATGCTCCACAAGGAAAAATGTGATGACCACTGAAATCCATTTAAGGTTATCAGCAGTAAGACCCAATAAAATGGTATAAAAAGGGCTATAAATATCAGGGCAACTTCAATAGCTATTCAATGGTATAAAACACACTATTCCAATTAAAATAGAGATGACAATGTAATGTATCTTGATTCTTATGTCTCAGAAATTAGACTTGCCCCAAGACTTTCAGACATACATTGGATTTTTACATATCTAACTTTCCTGGTTTATTGGGGCTGCTAAGTCAGCAGAAACATTATAATATTTCACTTGCTATGTTTTAATTCTGCTGAAAAATCTATTTAGTTCTCCTTTAAGAATTCGAGGATCTCCTACAGGAATCTGTCATCAGAAAAAAGCATTGCTATTCAAAAGAAAAAAGCAGCATGTCTCTCTGATAAATATCAGCAAAGTTCCTTGGTGACAGTGATGTACTTCATTCATTTATTTATTTATCACACAAATGCATTCAAGAAAGCTCATATCATAAACCAAAATATGGGAACAATCTATGGATATTGCTGGGCCATTCCTCCCACCACTTGGGTCTGATGCCCTGTAAAACTGTCATTTCCAAATCAGTTCATACCTCAAAAATTCAAGCCCTTGCAGCAGGTAAGGTCTGCCCATATAACTCCATGCTCCTCATCTTTGTAAAATTTAGATTTTCGCTGTCAGCTCAATGACAAACTTCTCACTGAAATGCCATTTCACACATTGCTAAGTTTCCTCCCCTCTCCCTTTCACTAGCAAAGCTGTTTTGAATCTGGCTAGCTCTGCTCTGTATGACAAAAGGGTAACAAGACCTAACCAGAGTTACATTTCATCAGGTGCACCAGGGCCTTTCTGGTACACAAATACTGGATCTTATCTGAAACCCAGATTGTTTCTCTGAACAATGGGGCACCTGCTTCTACTCCCACACATTTTCAATAGCAGATGTGGCTCCACAGGCTGCAGGATAGTCACCCACAAGCTTGGACTAATCCTGAGCTTCTACTTCAGGGAAAGTGCTGCCGCAGAGCAAAAATCCATCCCATGTGGATCAAAATAAGGGAAAAGGTACCTGGCTAAGAATTTGTAGCTGGAAAACCCTGGAATAATCCCATGTAGGATCAGCTGGATTTTACATAAACTCTTAGATGTATCTCACATTTGTCTGACCACAGAAGGGACACTGGTACACAGGTGCTTAACCCTGTCTTAAAAGACTAAATTTACAGTGAATTAGTGGGGTCTAAGCAGCCCAGCTTTGTGAAGCAGATGTTTTAATAGATCACTGAAGTTTGTAAACCATACTTCTTGATCAAGCTCAAGTAGATTTAGGAGTTTTTCTTCAGCTAGTGTACCTGTTATTGAAATGTCCATACATTGGAGTCTAGAGCTGTTTCCAATGCCCTTAGACAATTCCAAGCAGCATTTCCTGCTTGTTCTGCACAAACAGAAACACTCATTATAAACAGCAGTTGAGACCTGGTGAGGTCCCCTAGATGCTTATGTTTAGGCACCTTAATCTTGCTCAAACTACACGGAGAATTAGTCTGTCACAATTCTGCTCAGCTGATCGTGTTGCAGCATCCCTGATGTGAGTGTGCCTCTTCAAGGCTCTTTCTTGCACAGGCTAAATGAGAGCTCAGCACTTAAAAGCTGGCCACATGCTGGACCTGGTTAGACTCTGGAAGCCTGGCCTGAGTGTCAGTATTGCATTATTATTCCCCAGGGCTTCCAGATGTCTGTAAGAAAAATTTGAGCTCCACAGAAAAGCTTGAGCTGTCCAAATAGGCCTGGCTTGTGAGCATGGCATGCACCAACAGGAATTGTGAAGAGGTGTCATGGTGTCTGGGGTGACAAGCCACAAGCTGGTCAGTGCCACTGTCCAAACCAGTTCCACTCTGACTGACAACTCGGGCTGCAGGAACTAATAATCAGCATATTCAATTCAACTGCATTGGGATCTGGACTCTCACATCCAACTGGCTCAGGTACTGCTGTATTGCTGAGGTAGTGGCATTTGTGAGTCAGAAATTAAATCCTGCTTCCTCTATTGTATTCTTTGTGTAATGATATTATAGAGGGAAAACAAATATGTAAATTGCAGGTTTTGTGCTTCCTCAAGAACAGCAAGGTTTCTTTGATATGAATAGTAATTAACCAGGGGAATGAGAGCTGAGAGCTGCAGTGTTACTGGGCATGTTAAAGTTAAGACAGGTTTACAGGAGTTTTGCTCAAAGAGATAACAAAGTTTGATAATAAATTCAATCAGGGAAGTCCTACAGGAGCAGGGAACACTCACTGACAAGCTCAGTCTCTCTGCATATTTACAAACCTGTGAAACTCCCTGGCTTTGGACCATTCTCAAACGACTTGCCCAAGGCCACACAGGGGACGTGTGACAAGCAGCCAACGTTCCCCAGAGACAGCACAGTGCTGGTGCTTCCCAGGCCCTGATCCCAGGCTGCTACAAGAGCAGCTCCTCTCTGTTTTGACAGAAAGACTCATTATGGCAGATGCCAAGAGTTTATGTTCAGGAATGCATCTCCAATAGGGAGAGCAGTAAGACTTACACACATTGAAAATGTCCCCCAGGAACTCTTACACCTAATGGCACCATTAAAAAAAATTAAATTAAATTGAAAATACTCTGCTTTCAAACACCAACACTTAAAACCAAGCATCTTGCTGAAGTGACTGAAGAAGAATAGAAAAAAAGGGAAAAAAAGAAAAAGAAAGAAAAAGAAAAAGAAAAAGAAAAAGAAAAAGAAAAAGAAAAAGAAAAAGAAAAAGCTGTAATTCTGATATTTAAGTGCTTTTCCTTGACAAATGTTTTCTTATTTGCCCCAAAGAACAAAAAATTCAGAAATACTTTTTTCCTTGACATGTTGGCAAAACTACTGAACGTCACGTAAAGCAGGGCTGCAGGTTAAAGATGGAGGTTATTTGTGTCAAAAAGTGCTCTGACTTTGTGCTGCTGCTGCACTGGAAACCAGAACAAATTTTAAGGAGTACCTTTCCCCCAGGGAGAATTGATATGTTTCTTGATGTTTCAGGTGAGGAGCAAAGGCATTAGGAGGTCAAAAAACCCAAACCAAAGAAAACACAGGGGAGGAGAAAAATGGAACATAAGACATGCAGTGTTAGAGTCTTGATGCCCTCTAACCTCTAACAGGTGCTCAATAAACGCAGCAAGTACTTAGAAGGAAACTGTCATTTGTAAACAGAGATAAGATGCCACAAGACCTGTTTATAAGCAGAACATGAAAATTCTAATTGCAGTTCCCCCCAAAAATAAGCAGTTTCCTGTTCATAATATATATAATTAAATAAGGAAATACTCTATTTGTGGGACTTTTTCATGCTGGTTTTCCATGGTCCTCTGCCTGGTTTCATTCACAGGTGATGAAAATGCAGATGCTGCACCATTTCTTCACACCAGTGTCTTTAATTTAATCCTTAATCCTCATTAAAATTCTTTAAACAAGGCTTTAATTCCAGAAGTTGGAAAAAATTTATATTGGTCCTTTACTCCAAGTGAAGCCAAATTTCTCCTTTAAATGCTGTCCTATGAAAATAAATCAGTCTGTCAGCAAATGGCTACTCCTGGTTTCAGACCCTCACTCCTTGAATGGAGCACACAGAGAGCTTCTGCTCTCCTGCCATGCTCTTGAGTACTTGGAGGGAGCTTTTTGGGAAGGGGGGGCCACCCCGTGCTCTTTGGTGCAGTAGTGCAGCAGAGCCTGTAACAGGAATATTAAGATGTCCCAACAGAGGTATGGGAGGTTTTACACCAGCTGGTGTCTGAACAAACCATGAAGGAAAGGACCAACTTAGAGACTGGCCAAGCTCACAAGATGATGCCAAATTTTATGAGCTTTTCCTGCTTGCAGGCTTCAGGTTTCAAATTGGGTTTTTATTATTATTTACTGGTTATTTATGAGGCATGAATACATCCACCTATACTGTGGCAAAATCTTCAATGCTAAGTACCAGGACCTTATAGCATGGAGGCATCCAACCCAACATTGATACCTCTTTTCAGCCAGAACACAGAAATGGCCCTTCCTAATTTGCCGTTTCAATTTTGTCAATTGTGACCACAATAACTGCTCATAGAATCAGTTAGATTTCAAAGGACCCTCAAAGCCCTAGTCCAGCTCCCCTGCAATGTGCAGGGATATCTTTAATTAGATCAGGTGCCTCAGAGTCCTGCTCCATCTGACTTTGAATGTAACCAGGGATGGGATATCTCCCACCTCTCTGAGCAACCTGTTCTATTGTTTCACTGATGGTAAATGTAAATGGTAAGAGTAAAGAGGGGCTAAGCCCTTGACTCTTGCATGTGGGCTTGTAGTGGTACAAGGAGCAGAGCCTGAAGGAAAGATGTGCCACTGGGACAAATTAATTTAGGACTGAAGAGTTTAGATGCTTCCTCTGGAAGTAAATGGCTCCAAGCTTGGAAACAGCATTGATTAACATTCTGAGCAGCTCCTGCTGCTGAGAATGACAGATAATCTCACCTTGAGCCCTGAGTATTGTTTTTTTATGATTATTCTTCCACGGGGTCAGAAGGAATTGGCAATATTACAGTGCTGTTAGATTTTCAGTCATTAAGAGGCAAATCAGAAGCTAAGTGTTTCTTTAGCCTCAACAATTAAAAATAGACAATATGCTACGTAATATAAGAAAACCCCAACCAAAAGAATCCATTCATTATCATTTGCTATATAATGGATTTATTAGGTTTGTGAATATCCATTTTGTGCTCACTTATCAATCTGCTATTTGAAGAAATTACAGAAGAGCAAGAATCACAATCCAATTCCCTATTCCTGTTCCCAAGGTGGGTGTACAAGAAATGAAGATGGGTGGGTACTTGACAGTCACACTACCTGGCACCATGCATCATAAAATGATGTCTGGGTTGTTTCTTTCCTTCTTGTACAGAAGACTTCAGTTTACCAAACCTAATGGTATAAGGAAATCAGTCATCTGAAACACAGCTATCTAATCCATGTTAGCCACATCAGCTTCCACTAGAGCCAACAGAGAATGATTATCACCAGAGATGATTAATCTCACCCTGAGAGAGGTGTCTGAAACTGGAGGGACTTATTGACCTCTCCCCCAGGTACAGAGGGAGCTTGCACAAGGCAGTCAGATCAGAGCTGTAGCGGGTGGATAGCCAAGGTCAGTGAGATGAATGTTTGCCCACTCACTCTTTACAGCCATGGACTCTCATTAGATGCACTTGGAGCAGAGCAGGTCTATCTCTGCTGCTCACAGACAGCAAACACTGGTAGTATTAATCAGAAACATCCCTAGTCCCTTATCTCAGATGTGTATCTGGGCAGCCTCGAAATACAAAGTGCAGTATAACCAGCACCATTTCACCTCTCTCTGCAACACAATGACTCTTGCAGAGGAACACTGTAGCCACGTAACCATACATAGAAACTTCTGGCGAAAGAGCAAGTCACAAGTCTTCACTTGCCTAGGGCTGAAATGGGAATAGATGGGGGACTGAAAAGAAGCAAGAAGGAGATGATGGCTCATGCTATAATTTCATCTTTAAAGTCATCTGAGCAACCCCCTTTATTTAGTCAGAACTTGTTGGGAATGAGATTTGCCACTGGGATGAAAACAGCTAAAACAGCAATGTAATTACATAAGGTTGTCATCTATAATACAGCTATTGGACCTTACACAGGTATCAAATGAAGGTTGGCATTTTTATAAAGTATTTTTGTTCCATTAATTTATGGGGTTCCTCCTGAGAAATACAGTGCTCATATTTATGCAAGCTTCATGTGTTTAAAAACTGAGGAGCTGCTGATGAGGGTAAAAGAGGCAAAACAAAATTAGAAATACCAAGCTACTCCCCAGAAATCCTTGAAATCTGTAGCTCTATGCCTCTTTCCTCTTTCAGGCAGGAAAAAGCTGTTCATATAATGACACTGGAGCTGACATCATGCTCCTGAGCAGAGCCCGAGGTCATGGCCAGGCTGCAAAGTGTATTGAGCTGAGAGATCATGTGGACAATCACCTCCTTAGTCCTTAAGGATCTCCTTCCTCCACCTCCTCCTCCCTGGACACTGTCACACAGCCTTCCATACAGCATCAGCTGGGGAATGTGAGCAGCATCTGTTCAGTTTGGTGGAATCCTGCTTGTGCAAGGCTAGGAAACTGGGACTCCAGCTTGGCCTGGCAGCAGTGGGACTTCTAAATGTACAATATTTAAAAAAAAAAAAAAAAAAACCGAAAAAACCAAAACAGCAACAAAAAAAAAACCCAAACCAAAACTAAAAAACAAGTGACTGAAAACATGAGTGCATGTATGATCTGGGGCCTGCTGCAAGGACAGTCACAAGGTTTGTCCAACCCCTGGCCATGAAAACTCTAAGCTCTGTCTTTCAAAATCTCTTCTTCATTGTAGGAATATGTCTCAGGAGCTCTCAGACTGGCTATGAATGTTTCCAAAAAAAGCAGAATGTTTCCAATAAATTATGCTGGTGGGAATCAAAAGCAGTTTTGAGCAAATAATGCCCCAGGCTCTTCTGGGTCTCCCTCAGGTGTGGGTTTTAGTGTGAGACAGTCTGAAAGCCATATGGAAATGACAACCAGCTCCTGCATGCACAGTGAACTTGAAATTCCTGTCAGTTCTGTCCCTGGCTTAATGTTGAAGCAAGAATATCAATGTCTTTAATTGGTTTCCATGTCCTGGGGGCCCCTGGTATGCAAAAAAATGCCTTGAGGACATGAGCACTGATCTATTACAAAAGGCAAGCAACAAACAAAAATGAAATATTAAGAACTGAAGTGCACTGAGTGGTTTGCAGCCATCTTCCCTGCTGATATCAGGTTATGGCTTTTAGTAACATTCTGCATTTCAGAAGGCTTCTAATGCACATATCCATTGTCCTGCAACAAGCTGAGTTTTTGCCTACCTGTTTATTACATCTGTCAATCATGTGTGAAAACTGATGCCAGAAAGTAATCTGAAAAATGCTGTTATATCCAATAGCAGTGATAAGGAGGAACTCTAAGGCTCAAAGGACTTTGGTGGCAGCAAACCATCCACAGCTTGGATCACAGCATTTTCTGTCAGGCTACCTTTCATTAAGTTTTTGCCAGCAAAAGAAAACGAGAGAACCCAAACAAAAAAGAAAAGAAGCTAATATTAAAATGTGAACTTCTGACAAGAGCTAAAGCAAGTCTCTACTTGCACACAAGATTCTTTTATAACCTCAAAGGAAGAGAGGAAGGGGGAGAAATTTAAGCAGAGGATGTAATTCTCCACTATCTATGCTCTCTTGACTCCTGTTCATATTCCTAGAAAAACAAGATGGCTTTGTACCTGCATGAAGAGTTTTGTGTGCAGAGGGTTGGTTGAGCCATACAGGTGTCTTCTAAAATCTCCTGTCAAACTGGAAAAACTGCACCTTGGTGGGAAGGGATTATTAGAAAAAGCCTTTGATCAGGTGAGGGAAAGGAATGGCTTTACAGAATGACAGAATCAATTAGCTTAGAAAAGACCTCTGGGATCATCGAGCCCAGCCTATGACCAAACACCACCATGTCAGCCACACCATGGCACTGAATGCCACGTCCAGTCTTCCCTTAAACACTTCCAGGGATGGTGACTCCACCACCTCCCTGGGCAGCCCATTCCAATGTCTAATCTCCCTTTCTGTGAAGAAATTCTTCCTAATGTCCAACCTTAACCTCCCCTGGTTGAGGCTGTGTGCTCTTATCCTGTCCCTCGTTGCCTGGGAGAAGAGCCACACCTCCACTAGTTACAATCTCCTTTTCCTGTGGTTGGACAGAGTGATAAGGTCTCCCCTGAGCCGCCTCTTCCCCAGGCTGAACATCCCCAGCTCCCTCAGCTGCTCCTCATGGTACTTGTGCTCCAGACCCCTCACAGCTCTGCTGCCCTTGTCTGGATTCACTCCAGCACCTCAATGTCCTCCCTGAGCTGAGGGGCCCAGAAATGGTCACAGCACTGAAGATGTGGCGTCACCAGTGCTGAGTACAGGGGGACAGTCAGTGCCCTGGTCCTGCTGGCCACACTATTCCTGATACAGGCCAGGTGCCATTGGCCTCCTTGAATGATTTTTGTAGCATCTTCCCTATGTTTACTTAGACCTGAGCCACTGTGAATAACTTGATACCACAGAATAGGGAAAAAAGTGGAAAAGGTTTGCATGTTCTAATTACTAGCTGCTTCCACCTAACTACTATCCTAATACCTTTCATTAGCTATACCTAAGGTCATCTAAACAAATGGATGACAGCTTCAGCTGGAAACAAACCAATCAAACTTGTCCTGTGCAGGGACAATGATTGGACTTGGTGATCCTCGTTCCCTTCTTACTCAGCATGTTCTATGATTCTAAGAACAGCATTAAAATCAGTGAAGTCATTCTTGATTTAAACCTGTGAAGAGAATTTCCCAATAAAATTCCTCCCCCTTACATTGTGAGGAAGGAAAAATATTCTTACAGTAGCAGTGTTAATAGAAACAAACAGGTGGAGAAGTGGGGAGGTTGGGAAGAGAGCCCAGGACCCTCTGAGATGCAGAGCACTGGAGAGACTGGTGCACGTTCACGTTTCAGCCTGCTCCATGCTGGAGGCCAGGGCTGCAGCTGGGATCAGACAAGCAAGATGAGAGTGATGTGCACATACATCCTGCTGACAGATGGACTGGTCTCTTTGCTTTAGAGCCTCCAAATTCAGAGTAAGGCATCCTTCCAGTCAGCAGATTTCCTGTGCTATTAAAAGAAGAGAAGCATCTGAATCTCCCCCATCCTTCCAATAAACCTGCACATCCAGGCTCCGTGATGCCAGCTTGGAGGCTGGGAATGCTCTGGTTAATGCAGTTACCTCCCTGAGGACCCAAGCTGGCTCACTCAGAACTGACTGCAGCACTTCTCTGCAGGGTGGCATAGGCTTTACACTCACCTTTATTTTCCAGTGTCTTCCCAGTTCCATGCAATTAGTACTGACACATATAAATTATTAGATTAAATTTATACAGAAATTTCTTCCCCCCTGCCCCACCCCAAGGAAGAGATATGTTTAAAAAGGTGGTCAGAAATTGTTTCAGTACAGATACACTGCAGATTCTGACAGCAGTTTCAGCACCAGCAACTGGTTTCAGGGCTTTTTCCCCTAATTGGTTATCATATTGTCATCATGCATTCATTTCCTGAACTTTCTATCTGGAAGGGAAAATGCAGGAGAA
The DNA here is from genome assembly GCA_013396995.1 of Dicaeum eximium. Lineage (NCBI taxonomy): Eukaryota > Metazoa > Chordata > Aves > Passeriformes > Dicaeidae > Dicaeum > Dicaeum eximium. Next base: position 2,251,015 of record VWZP01001440.1, on the reverse strand, counting down.
AAACTTTAATTTGAAAAAAAGAAAAATAAAAATCCTGAATAACGGGTTTGTGGGCAGTGACACAATGCACTTACATTTTAATTAATATTGGATATGTGTCCCCAGAAATTCTGCATGAAATATTTTAAACACGTGCATATAAATAAGTATATCTTTTCTTACCTAAGGGCAAAGCTCTCATTTACCTAAATCAATGCCTATTGATTTATGGATGATGTTTGTGTCTTTACGTATTACATCAGCTTGGACAGATCCCTTGGCTTTTCTTACTAGGTTCACTGCTTAGCCTTGGGAAGTAAACACTTTGTTCAAATACATGCCAAAGGCAACAGCAACACTGCTCAGACAGACACGTCACTTGCTCTTCCCATTTGGTATTTAAAACAATTCCCCTGCTTTAGATACTCGTGCAATTTAAATCAGACACACAGGTAAGTTCAGAAATACTGACCTGGATGGAAGGATGGATCACATGGAAAACCCAAATATGTCTGTAACCCAGACAAAGGTTTGGCCTTGGATCTCATGAAAGCATTGGCAGAATGTCGGCCTGTCACATCTAATTAACCATAATAACAAAAACTCACACTTCTGAATGCAAATTCCATCTGTGTATCCTAAAGGTCTCAGCAAAGATTAATGCACCAGCCCTAGAAAGACAAACCATGACACTTTCTTTAAGCATGGGGAGAAACTGAGGCAGGAGGAGCAGCAAGAGTGGAGAAGGACTCCAGACAGTGCCCAGAGGAGGGAGCAGACAGGTGAGAAAAGGGAGATATTACAAGGGCAGCCTCAGGGTAGCCAAGGCAGCATCAGGTGTGACTGGGGAAGGGAGTCTTGCTGTTCTGATGGGGTTTATTTTTAAAGCAGAACCAGATCTTGTGTAAAGCAATACTAAATTAAATGGTACTACACTGATATGCACAGTTTAGTCCAGTTGTCCACTAAATATCAGCAGAGATTGGCAGAGCTGGTTTTTGATCTGCTTCATTCTTTCCAAATGCTGCAGAAATCTTTTCCTTTAAAAAAAAGGTGCGACCAAAAGCAAATCCAGCAATAACTTTCACTAACTTGACTCTAATTGAACTGTCGTGTGTGTAACCATTCTAGAGAAATGGTGATTCCCACAATCAGCTGAAAAGAAAGAGGCTGCAGGAAAAATAAGCCAGAGACACAGATAAGAAGATTTTATTCAGCTTTATTTGACAAGTTTTATTACACTGAGAAAACATAACGTATCTAATCTCTTTGCAGCTGTTGCAGCCCTTCAGCCTTTATTACTTAAATCCTATTAGATATAAAATTGTTTCTATTTGTCAATGGCATGATATCTTCTTTTATTATTATTATTATTATCATCAGAGTCTTGCAAGTATGGCCATGAACATAATTTCTGGCCTATCTTCTCACCAATAGTTAAGGTTACTCTGTGATATTTGCCTGTTTAAATGGCCTACTTTTTCAAAAGTCCTGGAGAGCTGGAGAGTGTGTATTGTTAGGATGCACACAGTGGCACTAAATAAAGCTCAGCAAATAATGAAAACCTGTGCAAATGAACCAGTATAGCTAATCATTGCTATTATGGATGCTGAAATTCCAGTCAGGCTGGGCTCAGCTCTATGCTTACCCATATGAAGATCTTGAAGCAAAGCCTTTCATCACTCTACACAGGTTTTTCACTTGTCACTTGGAAAACTTTAATTCTTCATTTTTCACAGAAGGAGGAAGGACATTCTTTTCCTTACAGGAATTCCCATTATTGCTAATTAGTATCACTCACAGTGCTTCTTTCTCTCCCTGTCCCTAGGATAACCCCTTCTGTGATTCACCATTTAGGAGAATGCAAGGGACATTCCCACTATGATGTCTCATGGAAGGCTGGTGGCTCATGGACAGCCCTGGCAGGACATCAGGACATCACCTGGCTGCACTTCCCATGAGGAATGCAAATGCCATTTCCACCAGGACACCATTTCATTTTTGAGGCAAAAGATTTTACTTGCTGGAAAAGTGATTTTTTTAGCCTGACAATGAAAATTGTAACATGTTGATATAAAAATTATTTTACAGGTGTTTTTTAACATTTGGGTTTTGACCAGATGTTCTTGCAGCATCAGCAGGTCAGGGTAGAACAACAGTGGAAGGAAAAAAAAGGGCAAAGGTGTTTTGTCCAGAAAGTTCCAGCAGAGTAGAATATACCATTAGCATCCTCCAGATGCCTGCTCTTGTTTGCACTGGAAGCATCATATTCATCCCATTAAAAAGGGCACTTTCATGCTGAACAAAATTAGTATTTGAGACTGCCAGTGCCATAAAAGTTTAACAAATGAGTAAGACACTGATTCTGAATGCATAACAATAAGGAGAGGGAGTTGTTTTCCCTTTTGCCAATTGTTTTTTATTGTTATTGTAATCTCTCTCTCTTTTTATTAGTTTAATTTTCTTTTGTGTAATTTTGTTTTTATGGAGCAGATTCATCCCTGTTGTACCTCTGGTGGAATTTCAGGAGAGACAAAGACATACTTTTCTGTTGTCAAAAGATAAAGAAAATGTTAATTTCTTTCTCAAAGCTGCCATATTTAGATACTGTGGGCAATTTTTCTGTAGTTTCTCTCTATCTATCTAACTATAATAATGATGGCCAAAAAGTGGCTCACAAACAGCTCATGGTCTGCTTGCTTATCGAATGCACTGGTTTTATAACTGCATATTTTAGCATGCTGAAATGTGAAAGGCAGTAATTTTGGACAGCAATATGTATGGAAATGAACTGCAAAGTTCAAGAGCTGAGAGCTGCTGCCTTAAGCAGGAACAAGACACTGCATGGCAGCTGATCTTGGGGAGGTAAAACCTTCTGTTTCTTGCAGTTTTCTACTGCATAATGGACAGCAACTTGCAAAGGAGCTCTGTTGAGTTAGTGACCAACTGAATAGAAAGCTGGACAGCAGAGAATTGGGAGCTGGATGAGATCACAGGCAGCAGACTGAAATACATCCAGAACCAATCATACCTTCCAAGAGGTCAAAAAAAGATAGAGCCAATGGTAGTTAGGCATATGTTTTGGAGAAGTGAAGGTGTATAACAGAAAGTGAGAAAGAAAAATGCTGTGTTAGCTCATGTTTGGAAAGATGTGGGTATACAGTTGTGGATTTAAAAGTTTGGGGATGTTTTTTGGGGATGCAGGTTCTGAAAGTGCAGTGTGAAGTAGGTCTTATCCAAATGGGGATTTCCTTAAATAAAGGGTTGTGAAGTCTGTCCCTCCATAAGACTCTTTATCTCAGAGAATGTAGGGAAATACATGACAAATATACCTCACACCTGAAGACTCTTATTTTAAGCATGTCTTTTAGAGACAAATTGGATCACTATCTGCAGGCTGAATTTCTGAAATTCATCTGTGATTCAGCTTTGGCAACAGGAAGTCCTAGGACCAACTAAAGAAAGCCATGAAAATGCAGATACAACCTGAACTGTTGAAAGAGACAAATCTCTTCAAAATCTGCAGATCAGGTCTAAAGAAAAAAACTTGTACATCTAAAACTGGACTTGAAGGACATCTTACTTTCTAAGTCTTACAGTATAGTATAATACTGGTTAGCAATCCAGTTTAGCAGCACCTGATGTCATCAGGCATTTGTATTTTTGATCCAAAAATTCCTAGGGCAGGTTTTTAATAAGCCATGACCACAGAGGCTGTTTGTTTGCTCTCTGGTCTGTGTGCAAGGAAATCCTGGGGCATCTCTAAAGTACAAGGTAAGACTCATTTTAACCACAAAGCCATCTGCCACAGCAAGAATCAGGCCCCTTCCCCTGGAGGGTGTCCCACCACTTTGAGGGAAGGAGAGAAAGTCATCCAACACCCAGGCACAAATTCAGCAATATGAGATCCTTCAATGTACCGAAGGAAGAACACAACTCTCCAGTGCCATAGTCAGAGCACTACACGTAGGAGGGCATGTCAAAGGGTTATACAGGCATTTTTTAAATAGTTCTTGTTTATTTTTATCTCTTTTATAATGCCAGCAAATACAAATGTGAAGTAGATTCACAATTTCTAGATCACTGAGACATGCTCTTGCTTGCTTTGCTCTCCATCCACTTGCTTCTGGGCTGTCTGGTGTTGGACTTAGAGACCCCAGCAAGTCAAATCAAATAAATGTAACCCTCTCAAAATAACAGTGATGAGTGGCTGCCACAACCAGAGAGTGTGTTGGGTTGAGACCTGAAGCTCTTGAGCCATTACAAAAAGCACAGGAACTTTCTTCTACCAGCAATTTTAGCGACTCAGTCTCGCTATTTTTTGTGCTTAGCTGCACATACTGAAACTAGTTTCCAATTAATGAGTGATGAGCTTTTATTAGACTCCTCAACACTGCACTTGTGTTTTTGAGCACACCTAAAATTTGATCATATAAATAGCTCTATCCTCTAAAGGTGAGTGCTGCAATAAAACCATGTCACAATCTAGGCCATAGGAAGAAGAAAATATCTAAGAGCCTTCTTGAGATTAAAAACAAGTACAGCAATAATTTTTTGTCAGTTTTGTATACAATGATAGAAATATATTATGTATTAGGAGCAAACAGAAATATTTATGCATTGGAGTATTATTCTTAGAACATTTGTTTTTTGATGTTTGAAACATCGCACTCATTTACATTTACAATTTATCATTCAGACTTTCAGTCTTGAAAAATAAAATAAGTGAGCAATACTCCAAGGATACAACACAGTGTCAACCATCTGTAACTGGGACATTAAATAATTATATGGTATTTAGCACAGATAAAATGCAGTCCAAGCATTAACCAACAAATCTTTGTAGCACTTCTCTAGAACAGAAACTCTATCCCCACTTTGCAGATAGAACATTAAAAACAAAGCAAAATCTTTATTGTTCTATAACAGCTATGACCAAATGATTATGTTGTGAATCATTCACTCCAGTTTCCTTATACAAAGGAAAAGACAAGAATTAGAAATGGTTTATGCTAAAAACAAAACTTAAAAAAACTTCACTTCTGAACAAAAAACTGCTTTTCGCCCAGTGCTGGATTTAGGCTAGAAAAATCTGCATGAAAGGAACATATGTTGTCAAAGATTATGCACTCAGAATGGTGATGTGGTTTGCAGAAACTGGAGCGCTGCTTCTGGAATGAACCAAATGTAGCCCATCAAAATAACCTAATTAATCTGGTAAGATTTAATAGCAAATAATTTCACTCATCTCTGGAGGATTTGCAAAGCCAGCAGGTGAGACATAATCATACTGAAACAAGACTTGCAGGAAAGGACCAGAGCCACCTCCATCTTGGGCATCTTAAACTGTTCATGAAGTATTTCTGAGCTCTGGTTCCCGTTAATGCTCCATCAACACTGAACATTTTTATACAGACATTACCAAAGTGGGTAATTTATGATTAATATGAGTTTTGGATAACAGAGGATTCTTCAAATCTATGCCCTGTGCAGCAGGATCTATTTCACTTTTCCCATTTATGTTATGACAATGTACTCAAGACTGGCATAAACCTCTCCAGATTTTTATTTTAAGTTCATTTTCAGCCAGAGCAACTCCTTGGCCTGACTCATCAGTGACCTACACAAGCTTTGGTGTGGCAAAAAGTGAACAAGGAAGCTGATAGCCTGGGATGGAAGGAGAAGCAGCAGCATCCTTCTCGAGAATAGTTTGGATTTTAATGGTGTTAAATCCAATGCAAATCTCATTTATTGCATTTGTCCACCAAATAAACAAAACGAACAACACAGGAAAAGGCTGCAGGAAAATAAAACTGGCCAACAGTAAAATATCAGTTCAGTGCTAGCTAAGAAAAGAAAATTATATCTCTCAGCTCTATAATTCAGTCCTAATGAGCGGACTCTCTGAAGAAACTGGATATTAGATGATATTTGATTACTCATCAATTAGTCAAAAGCATGGGCAGTTTCACTAATAAAGCATGGGCAGTTTCACTAATTTTCCAGCCAAAAGGGGGTGTAGAGCTTTTACCACAAACACACATGGTAATGTTATGCTCTGATTCAGCAAAAAGAGATCTCAGTGAAATTGGTGGAGAAAGGGTTTGGCTAAGGCTCAAAATTATTATTTTGTGGTTTAGAAATCTGCCAAACCAAAAAGAAATTTCTGGAAAGCCACTGTGATATTTAATATTTATCACTTCAGCAAAAGCCAAGGGATTTGTTTTCACTCAATTTGATGATCACAACAACCCAATTCTTTTTCTGTTACACATGTAATTATATATCTACCTACATATGCATGTATGTATGTGCACCTATATATAATATATATCTAATATATATCTAACTAGCCCTTTTTTTCATTTTTAAAATATTTTTCTTTTTCTTTTTAATTTTTTTAATGTCTTACAGAAAAAAAACCCCAAAGCACAGAAAAAACCTGCCTTTTTATATTGGTCAGACTTGCTTTGCAGTGGATGGTGTCTGAATTCAGCCAGCTTTGTCAACTGCTGTGCTCTTAATTAGACTCTTCATCTGACTACAGTTTCATCAACATATCAGCAAGGGATTTCAGCACTGGGAATGGCAGAATAAATTATTGATCCTTTAAATAACCTGCATTCTGGTACACTATCTACAGAAGGAAAACCAGGAAAAATGTAACAGACACAGAGCTGCAAGGACCACATGTTTGATGACCAAGATGGTCCAGTTTTATGCAAAGTTATATTTGCATTTTTGAGTCTAGTTTGACTCTGGACCTATCATGACAGCATATGTAGCTACCTTGGCCTGGTTTGCAAGCCATGGGACCACATGAAAATTTGGTGTCTATTAGATCATGCATTGTGCAATGTTCACTGAGAATACTGGCCCCCAATTTTAACCATACAAACACATTATTACTCATCCTACTGAATTTTTCACTAAAAAATAAGCAATATTTTCTTTACTATTCCCCCCAAATGTCTTGCTGTTCTCTTATAGAAAATCTAGATATTATGACAAAGCTTTGATTTCTGGCTGAAGGCAGCCTCTTTCTCAGCTGTGCAACACAGAGTAACAAAAAACTAAGTAACTTTTCCCAAATCATACTTTTCTGAGGGAATTTTCACAAGCATACTTTACCCATGCAAGATAATGTGAAGTAGTAAGTGCAAGTGACTGAAATATTTTGCCACTCAATAAATGGTCTCTAAAGCTTGCAATACAAACCTAGTTAATTTGCTTTATTTCTTTAATATTGACCCAACTGTAGCTGAATTTATGGGGCCAGCAGGAAGAGATGACTGTCAAACTGAAGCCTGCATCCCTTCTATACACACCCATATGGTTTTAGAAAACCTTCCCTGGAAAAAGAATTAGAAGATGAACTAAAAGTGGCCATGCCAGCAAGCTGGAAGAGGAAATAAATCCATGACATGAGCTATGCACGAACACACACTGGCAGAGAGGTATAAAAAATATTTCTTTCAACGTGAGAAGCAATGATGGATGGAGAATGAAAACTGGTGGGGTACTGACTGACCTTCATGTGTAGATAAAACAGGTAAATAGAAGGCTGCCAGCAGTGTGTTTGCTGCTGAGATTCAGTGCAACCAAGCAGTGAGGTGGGGGAGGGAATTTTATTCCCCACTGCAGACACACCTGTCTGTACTTTGCAAATATTCAAACCAGGAACAGAGCCTCCTGGATAGAACATATTAAAGAACCCATCACCTCTACAGAAATTTCACTACCCAGAGCATCAGCTTCTTCCATTACACAATATAGTATTTTAACAGCAAGGCTGTTATCAGTTTAGCTCCATAAGGAAAAAGCATTATATACACTTAACATTTCAGGTGGAACTGGTATAATCAGATGATGACTGCTCAGATTTCAGCCTTTGCTCTTCAGAAATTTCAAAACAGCAACAATTCAGCAAATGACTGTCTCTCTCAGAAAGCAGGAATCAGAATTATGATAAGGCCCTAAGTAAGCCCTTCCCTTTGAAAGGGTTTGTCACTGACATGAGAAATACTTTGCCATTTTCTATCACAGTTACTTGCACTGTAGATATGTTTGGGTATAATTTCATTTCAGACCCTGCAGCAGATGTCAAGCAAATAGAATGTATTGTCTATGAAAAGTTCCTTTATGTTCACTTCTCCCCACATTAGCATTTAAAAAATTTCATCCCCTCACTGGGTTTGATGGGAGCTTTCTGACTAATAACCAACATCTGAAAGCTTTCCCACTGGGTGGAGGGAGTTCCAATTACAAATACAACACTGAATATCCTTATATGTAGGTAAGTACCCTACCTAAGGGTGAGGTTCTGTAAAAAAGCACCCAGTCAGTAACAGTGATCATCCAGTGACATTGGTTCCACCCTGAAATTCTCATGTCACCTCCTGGGGGTAGCTGGATTTGTCTTAGAAGATTCTCCAGTTAAATATATTCTAGTCCTTACCCTGCTTGGTTTGCAGAGTTCTGAGACCATCACTTCAGGAGCATGCCTTCAGACTTGTTGTGACTCCAGAAAGCCCTCAGGGAGGAGGTGAACTGAGAAAGAGGTCATTTGCTGAACATCTTCGCTAGGTTCTCCCCCAGAGAAATTTGCAAACAAGTTTTATTTAATGTTGATGTTAATATGCAACATGACTAACTAGCACAATGAGGTTTGGGTTTCAAAAAGTTGATAATTCAACTAGCTAGCAACATTTTGTTCTCTTTTTTTTGCCTATATAATAGAAGTCTTTCAAAGGCTGGTAAATGGACACTGCTCAGAGCATCAATTTCCAAACCATGTTTAGTTTCTAAACTACCTATTTTCAGAGTTGAAAGAGATATTTTTAAAAGAATTTGTCCAGTTCTCCATTTCAGTGCAGGAGGTGGACACTTGGCAAGAGAAACTCAGACAGGAAAGAAGTAGCTGTTTTGGAAAACAAGTACAGAAGAGATAAATGGCAGGTACTTCCAAGCATCCATTTTACAGACACAGCCTGATGCCCCAGTCTTTCAGCTTGCTGGGCATAAAACACCCTCTTCTCCAGCACTGAGATCAAGACACTTCTTGTGGCTCCTGGGACACTTCAGATCACAGATAGATCTTTCCCTGGGAGCCAAAGTGTATCTGTCATTCTCCCTCTATTACAGATGGAGGCCGGGTGAGCTGAGCATTTGTCATGTCCAGAGTGGATCACTGCAGTTCACTGTCTGGCTCCAGCTGCTTCAAACACGTGCTTTGTCTCTTCCATATTTTAGGAGCTTTGTTATCAGCTCAGCCCCTACCTCCTTGCACGATTTAAAGCCTTGTTAGCGTGCTGCAAAGTAACAAAAGGATCTGATCTCAACAGATTTAGTTACAGCTGAATACAGTCAAGGCTGCTGGGGTCCTTTGAGATGAAATGAATGAGGAAACCTGACACACTGTTCAAGTGTTCAGGAAACATTGAAAAGTTTTCCTCATATAATAAATTCTTTGCTTTCTGGCACTATTATTAAACAAAAACTTAAGATGACCATCCACCCTTTACTTACTCCCAGATCTCTTTCTAATTAGGAGAAAAAAAAATAAAACCAGAAGGCAATGCTGCTGTCACAATTTACCTTGACAATATCTCATGATTTCTATGATAGGGATTGACTAGATACAAAAATAAAATTAATGTAAATATGGCAGAAGAATCTGTCCCTAATTAATCGAACTGATTACATGAGAAGAACAATCCTCATCACTGTTTCCACACCGGTCCTGGCTTTCCAGCAGCGGCTGTCTGAGAGCAGCACTGCCCTCTCCTGGGTGCTCACTGCTCTTCAGAGCTTTCCTGCAGCAGCTGAACCTGGGATGTCAGAGAAAAAGGGAAAATTCACACAAATATCAATTCAGATTTCCCAGGAGATGGCCTGGTACGGACTGTACAAACTCCTCCAACACCTTCGCTATGCCCCTGCTTGACAGCATTCCCATTCTCAAAAGTTCAGGAAAGGACAACTTCTTGTTGGAGCCCTGTGCTCCAAGTGGGACAGCTTGGCTGCCTTTGCACCTCCTGGCACCGATGCTGGAACTTTCCTTTTCTGGGCTGAATTTCCTCAAGGTCCTGCATGCAAGAGAGCCTTGCTTCACCTGAATGTGACAGGGGCACAGGGGAACTGCCTGGCAACTCACACAACATCATTCTGCAAACACCACCTCACCCAGCCTGGCATTCAGGAGATTGGAGACCACATCAAACCAGATCAAATCAAATCAACCTCCCCCAAGCGAGGGATTCCAGGTAACAGTGAGACACAGGGAATTTAAGATCCCCAAATGATTCCTGGTAAATGGCCTTCTTCTTGGAAGGGATCTTCCATTGTTTTGAATGTATCCTCTCATCATTACCCCACTTCAGCCTCGCTCCCCAGATTTTTAGGATATATCTTTAGGTAAGGCAAGATATTTTCAGAAACATTTTACTACTTTCTGTACTGGTCTGCTATCACATTATTCTTTGTTTTAATATCTCTGAGTTCAGAGACAAGAAGTTCAAGAAAGAAGGACAAGAGATATTGCTGATGGTCTGAAAAATAACTCAGCAGCTGTTCAGCCAATGTGCACTGTATACAAATGTTGGGGTTATTTCTATTTCCTTCCAAAGCCTTAGTTTTCATCTGGTTTTACTGTCGAATGACAAACAGCAAAGAACAGCCACAACACCCTACCTCCAGCTGTGATAATTAATAACCTGTCAAGACATGGATCTTGCTGTCTTAGGAAACCTAATGTCTGGCTAGAGGTGGCAAAAAATACTGAGAAACCAGAAAGAGGGGAGAAAATGCATGATTAAGATGTTATGCTCTGTGGGGGGAAAGAAAAACATTTTTAAATAAAATAATCTCTTTCTATATGTATGAATATTTAAATGGAGTCAAAACTTGTTCAAGGAGTCCATTTTCAAAGAACAAAATCCTTAGGGGAAGAGTTCTGTATAAATACAAACTGTTCCTGTCATTTTCTTTTCACTTCTAAAGGCTGCTCAGATGTTTTTAGTCTCACAAAATTAATTCTTTTCACTTATAACTGAAGTTCTCTGAAGACTGTGGAAAGTCTTCCACTGATTTTGGCAGGCTTTGGATTTTGAATGAAATAGATTCTGTTCACTTGAATATTCATTTTATAAGGTAAATGGAGTTTATTCTGAAGGGCCTTTTCTGTCTTACTTGAAGATTAGATCCATCCATTCAGGTTTGTGGGACATAAATCACATGAACAAGTCACAAACCTTGTGACTTGAAACAAACCCTTGTGGCTAGAAACAAAACCTTGTCCTCTATCCACATCTTCAGACCCGGTATCCCTGTTTTATCCTCTGTCACACACCCATCAAAAGCTACTGAATTTAAATTCTTCCTGCTGTAGAAGCTCAGTGCTTGACCATCATTGGCAAAGCATTCAGACTCAGCCTTCATGATGAGCTGAATTAGCCTGTGGAGCTATCAGCTGTACGACCAGAAAGCTGGAAAATATACAACCAGATTTTTGAGCAAAAACAATCCACCAAGTTTTCACCCAGGAATGTTCCAAGAGAAGAGAAAAAGCAATATTTTGCTCACAGAAAGGCTAAGTTTGTAGGTAGCCTTTAAAGAAAAACCTCCATAAGTGTGTTCACAGATACATGTGTATAGAGAGAGGAACTGAGAAGCCTTTCCTGCACACAAAAATGAAGTTGAAATAGATCTGCCTTTTAAATTTGTGTCACTTGAGAGTTAAAGGCAGGCACACGCAGGAAGAAGGAGCTTTTCAATTTTATACTGCAAAGCACCTAGCCCTTCAAGGAAATATGAGGACAACACAGAAACTAATTGAAACTATCAGGCAGTTTTGATAAAGTAGGATGTGATTAGCAAGCTGGAATTTAGCCAGAGCATCCTGGTCCACATTTTCACTCCTCTCAGCCTTCATTCTCTCAAAGTGCCTGACTGTAATCTACCCCTATACAGCTGTAATGTTAAACTCAGCTTTTCATTCCACTGAAAATAATTACATATGGAGAACACCTGTTAATTGACTGTGCTAATTTAAAAGGGGGAAAAAAATCCAATTTAACTGTGCAACGTGTTCCCATTAAGACGATATTACAAGTTTTAATTAATATCTTGATTAGATACTGTTATTCATAGTTCTATTCCAGTCACTGAGATCAGAGTTTCATTGTGATATTGCTATTTTGACACAGAGAAAATATGACTTGTTAGGTAGGGTACTTCTCTTTGTAAGACTGATGTATTTCAGATTTCAAATAATTGAAACCACTGGCATGAATAAACTGGTGGGAAAGGCAGTCCTTGTTTGCAGTTGGTAGGGTGCAAATTTACCTTGACAAGAAGTGCAAATAACATGTCCAAGAGAGTTTACAAACAGAACTAAATGCAAACAATTAATAGCATTATTTATTCAGACAGTGATACCTGCAGTATGAACTTCACTCACCAGTGACTCATCTGCAGCACTTGGGTAATAAATATAAATATAATTTTTTATCAGAGAAAGTCTTTTGACTACAATTTATATTTTTTATGACAGAGACACTATTCCTGATTTCAGCACAGCTATAGACAAGCAGATTCAGGATCCTTTTCCTCCCAAATGGCTTCACTTACATAAACAGAGTCCTTGATTTCCAAGGAAACCACCCCTCAAAAGTCAGTGATAGAAGCAAGGACTGAAGACTCCTGTTCTTAAACTGCCTTCACATATGGGAATACCTCACTGCTCACCCCCTAGAGACCAGACAGAGCCTTGCTGGTGTTTCCCACATTGCCAGGGTTGGGCCAGAGAATAAATTCATACACAAGTACAGAGGCTGTCTTAGCAGAGCTCACTTGTTCCTGGATCTCTATGAATAATTATCCACTCTGGAAAACATCAAAAGAGATGCCTGGTAAGGTATGGAAAGAGCATTTAGGACACACTCTTCCAGGCAGAACCAAAGCAGAGGGAAGCCTCCCCGTGCCCCTGAGGTGAGTATTTTAGAGGGGTGGGAGCCCTGCACTGCTGCAGGGTCTGTCCCTGGGTGCTGGAGCCTCTCCTCGCTGTGCCCTTCCCAGGCACGCCTCATTTCCCGTGCGCCACTGTGCACGGCCCGCTGCCACAGGGGTATTAAACCAGCAGAAAAGACTCAATTTCCTTCTGTCAGGGCTTTCCATGTTGCTGACAAACAGCAGTTGACTGACATTTAAGTGGGAAAGACTTGGCTTTGAAGCCTCAGATGATTCGTGCCCTATTGCTTCTTGCTCGCTGGCTTTGTTCACATAAACCAGGCTGAAATGTGCTGCCAATCATAACAGAGGGGGAAAAATCCTCTGCAGCACTAAGCCAGCTGGAGATGCTTATCCTGACCTGCTCTCAGAGGACACGGGCACTGAATCCATCCCTGCCAGAAGAGAGAGGATGTTGACTCCTGGTTTTGTTCCCATGATTTTAAGGAGCTTAAATATAGTCTTCAGAACATGAGAAAAGGCTTTTTCTTAAAAAAAAAAAAAAAAAAATTAATAAGTGTAGTGTCACCAGCCAAACTTAGCCCAAAACAAAACAACCAAATGAAAATCACGCATTAAAAAGTGTTCTCAGTCTGAGAACTATACTGATAATTAAGCACACTAAACAACTTGCCCCATTTCATTATTCTATTCTTTGGATCCAAAAGGGACATAATCTGCACATGAAATCCTCCTACTGAAAATTAAAATCCAGAACACTCCTGATCCCAGAGGACTTCAGTCCTTTCGTGTCTGAATTTCTGTGACCTCTCTTGGTCACAAGAGTTATGTGCCTGGGTAAATCTCCCTTGGTACAGCCAAAGGCACTGGCAGCTTTTGCTGATCACAGCAGAGTAGTCTCAAACCACTGAAGGGATCCAGAAATTTCTCAACCTTGGGTTTCATCCACGTAGGTGAGGTGTGCTCTGGTCAGGTCTCATCACAGCAAGTTTTAATGCACACCAACAGGACCAGGCCCTTGTGAAATTTGACACAAGGGCTTGAAAAGCATCAGTTAGATCACAAAAGCTATAAAATACATTTAGTGTTCTTTTTATATCCTCTGCATGATTTAGGCACCTTCAGGATTCGTGTTTTCTAGCACAACTCCACAATGCAGTGCTCACAAGCAATGTTTTCTTAAATGAGAGTCCAGGGCACCTGTATAATTTCACAACTAAAGCTGTGGAAAGCAGCCATGAATTTGAATGAGGGTTTATTTGTGGGTTTATAAGGCAGATCCAATAGACACAGGATGAATCTGCAGGGCTGGGGTTTTTTCCCCTCAGAATGGCTGCTAGTGTCATAGATATGTCTAATAGAAAAATGGCTGTTTCCTGTTCATCACTTCCTCATCTAGGGAGAAAGACTCAAACAAACTCTGGCTCAGAGCAATTCATACTCTGCAGCCTTCAAATGGGTACAAAGGACATAATGGAAGTATTTGTACATAAGATACTGAACTCTGTATCCTCTTCCCAGCAACACGGAAAATTAGTTTGAGAATAAGCATTTACCATACCTGGGAAAATAGATTTTGTTGGGTTTTGGGTTTTTCTTTCAAGAGTTAGGAGAACCTTTACCTGTCTTTATACTTTTCTGTTGGTAATTGTTGGGATTTGAGAAATTCTGACCCTCAGCAGAACACTGTTTTTTGCCTTTGTCCCTGGGAAAAAAATTGTCAAAACTTTAAGATGAGTTAGAGCACGCAGGTGGTGGTGTGTGGTGGTAGTAATAGTGTGTCACAGAATGTAGAATTTGGGTTTTAGGATTTTAATATGAGAGTGAATAGGACACAAGATGGTGGATTTTGGGTGTTACCCCTTCTTCCTTCTTGTCCCTTTTCAGCTCCATTTTCTGTAGTACTTGTGGTAGCAAACTATTGGTTAGAGTAAGTAGTAATGTGGAAGTTACGTGGATAGATAAGTAGAAGTTATTGGTAGAAGAGTAAAAACAAAATATGTGTTAGAATGTAATTGGGTAGATATATAGCTTTAAAAGACCTTGGTTTGGAGACATTTTGTCTACTTTGGTCCATTTTGTCCATTTTGTGCCTTGCCTGCAGCATGCTAAGTCTGGTGCAGACGGTGCTGAACTTAAGATAAGATAAGAATAAACAAAGCCCTGAAGACCAAGAGAAACGGTGTCCAGCTTGTTCTTCACTCCTGGAAAAGAACTCGGTAGTGGGAGCTCCCCCCAAGGGCCCTGGAGGTTGGGCTCCCATCCGTGCTGAGAACCAAAGAAAAAAAAAAAAAAAACACGACAGTAATTGTTTCATTCTGAGCCCCTTAAATTAACTCAGCCTGTCAACTTTTCACAAACTGTTTCCATGCCAATTAATAGCTGCATTCTGCTTTGGGAGCAGCCTGGAAATATGAATGTTTGGTCATCATCAACTTCTGTTTTATTTTTTTTTAGTTTATTCAAACTTCTGTGTATTGTCAAATTTTCTCTCTCTTTTCTACCTTTATTTAACACATTCAGCCAATTGGCCTATGCTGTGTTTGATTTTATTTCCCCTTGGATCAGACTTCAAGTGGTCCCAAGATCATATTTTATTAATCCTGTATCTTAGAAGGGAAAGTGCTTCATTTATATAATTAACCCTCTTGCAGAGGCAAATGCTTCTTTTTTTTCTATAGAAAAAAGAAAATATGATGAAGATGTGTGTTAGAAGAACAGTCAGCTTTCCAGACATGAAAACTTTTCCTGTTTGTTTGATGTCTCAATTCCTTGGACTTTCTCAGATGAAATAGATAAAGTTCTCATTATCATGTCGAGATGTCAGCTCTGAGAAAAGGCTCTTGGGCTTCATGAAAAAACTCTGAGTGTCTAAACAAAGGGATTGGCCCATGAAAGCACCCCAGGGCCTGATTTGTGGTGATGTTCACAGATGCATGGGAGGAGCTGGGAATCAGGGAGAGGGACCTGGGTGACTTTCCCCAGAGCAAGTTCTCTAAATTTTGAGCTTCGCCCACTGTTCAAAGCCTGCATGACTCCTTCCATCTGTGATTAATAATCGTGGATCTTTCCTGAGAGTACATAGCCCTTAATTAAAAATCAAACAGGGTCTGAGAACAAAATGATTCCTTTCTTCCTAACCTGAACAAGCAGAGGATGAAGAATAGTAGTGGGAATGGCACTGGAGCTACCAGTGTGGAAGCACCTGCGAAGAGGATTGCCACATTTCATTCCCCCAGACCCTGATGAAATGTGAAGCTGTGCTGTGCAGCTGGTCAGACTGGGCAATATCCATCAGTTATGGCTCTCTCCTTCCTGCCAAAGCCTGATCTTTTTTTTCATTACAGCTGAAGGAACTGAACTAAACTCATTAGTTTAGCCTTTCCACATTTAGAAAGGAAGCATTTGTGTCAAAATCTGAGGGTTAGAAAAATACTGAGAAAAGCTGAAACACAAATATTAAGAACCTTCTCTTTGTCAAGCAGCTCTAGAATGATGAAGGAAAAGAGATTTTATTTTCAAAAAGTCAGGATGTTTTTTTCTTAAAATGCTTCCAATTTTACTTTATTCTCACTGTAATGTTCTTTCAGCTGCTATTACTTTCCATTAAGTATTTGCAGAAATATTTGAGGAGAAACCCATTTCGCTATTCTTTCAAATATGCCCTTCCCTAGAGTATACTCTTTCATATATTTGAATTTTTCTATCTTCCCTTCTTCACTTTCATCTGTCCTGTCTCAACATTATAACTTCTTTTTACATTTATGACTGCTGTATAATGAGGAAAGTGAGCACAGATTCATGACAGTGAATGATTCAAACCCTCATAGATAAGAATCAAAAGTGACTGCATAAAACACAGAAATTTGTATTTACAAAAACATTTCATATAAAATGTGTATGGAGTCTGTCTGTGTGCTTTCCTAGAGCCTCAAAGCAACACAGAAAACAAAGGAATAATGTAGGTGATATTTGAAAGATTATTTTGCTGTTGCAGAGAGGAGTAGAAGACAACTTAGTTTGTGCAAAATGAGCTAGTACACAGAGCTAATAGAAAAATAAATAGAAAAGTAAATAATAAATGTTCTTTTTCTCTTTCTAGCCAAAATATACTATGATTGAACAAACATATGGATCTGCTCTGTTAAATAATAACACACCTTTCTTTGCTGCAATAATTTTCAAGATAATTATTTCAGCTTGAAAACCCAACCCACAAACTTGTTAACCTAATCAGCATATATGCTTATTCAACAAATGAAATATTTAGCTTTTGATCTTGAAATAATGTTCCTCCAATGCTAAGATATGTTTAGCAACCAATAGACATCAAAACTTAAAAAAACAAACAAAACAAAACAGAAATTTCATACCATAACAAAGGAATATAAATATTTTTCTTGCCACAGACCACCTCAAAATTCCATTTTTTTTCCTGATCTCTGAGCAAGGTCAGAAGCAAATAAAGCAACCTCAAAATAATTTTTTGGAAATACTTCTTATGATTCTACAAGTATATTGGCAAAGAGCAGAAATAATAAAAAATTAATAGCAATAATAATAATAGTAACAATGCTGTCCTTTCTACTGTAGACATTTTAGGAAGTGTTGTTCCTTTCTATCTGATGTCTCAGTTAGAACTAAAAAGCTGCTAATACCACTGCCTGGAGTGTTGAAGTACTTTTACATTATTAGTGTCACTGCTGACCACCAAAATATTTTGTTACACAGAAAGATATAAAATGTCTTTCCTTCTGTTATTGGAGCATTGCAGATAAATGAAAATATTTTAGATTAGAGACATAGTATATGTACACTAGAGACTCCTGGAAGTATTTGTCTCACAAACTAATTTCTGTATTTGCAGAGAACCAGAAAGTAAATCCAAGGTTATTTCTTCACTATGGTCTGCTGACTGCAGAAAAATATAACAACACAGAAGTGGTAAGATCATTTATCATTTACATTTATTTTCAATACTATTTTCATTTTCTGTTTGAAGCAGGTTGACCTTGCAATCTCCATTTTGGGGAATTAGATGACTGGGAAGGTTTCTCAGCTGTGTAAAGGAATATTGCTCACACAGCTCAATCAAGAACCTTTGTTACAAAATGACATTAATATTCAGACTATGCACTCTCTTCTGAGAGACAAACAGCACATTGTCTCAGGGAGCTATGGGGCAGACTTAGAGCACATCTCTTGGCAGGAGGGTGTCACAAGTGCTATTAAAACATTCCTCTCCTTTTCCCCAATCCCAATACATGCCAAAATTTTGGGCACTTTTGCTGAATGCAAAGCTGGAGAGCTGGGTGTAGCTACATTTGGACCTTGGACCAGATGTGCTCCAGACACCCCTTCCAACCTCATGCACTCTCTGGCACTTTAGGCTTGCCCTAACCCCAGAACAATGTCCTAAGTCCACTGATTTTCCTCCAAGCAGCAATGGTCTGTGTATGAAGAGTTCACAGCCATACAAATATCTTTTGTCTGCAGGAATGTGAAGGACAGAAGGCTGCTCCTGAGCAGCCCTGTCCTAGGATGGCCTTTTAGTCATCCAGAACTAAAATCATAATTACAAATGTAGGTAGATTTCCAGTGCTTCCTGGTAAGTGTATTTTCACAAGATCAGCCTGGAGTTTGCTTTTTCCATAACTGAAGGCAAAGCTGAATGATATATATTTATCTGCTGGCTGAGAATTTTTATGCACCATCTTTTATCTGCCACACTTACATACAGAGAAATGCAACAAGAGCACACTGCCCTCTGAGCTCCGTGCTCAGGATTCAAACTTAATAGTAATTTGCATTCCTATGGTGCCTAAGAGTTCAACTAGTTTTAGAAACATGATTAAATCCAGGCTTGCAATCCCTTCTGAGCCTGAGACATTAACTGAAACAAGCATGTGAGAGCATTCACTGTGGCTGAAATCCTCTTGCACCATATGGTTGCAGAAAATTATTACTGGTTAGTGCAGGTCTGGATTTCATGCCTTCTTTTACTCAAACACAATATAGTGGTATTGGTGGAACCCTCAGTGTGGCAAATACTTGATTGCACTTGCACACTGGTAAATGGCCATGTTTTTGAACAACTTGGCTTTTCACTTTTACTACTGGGGTTGGTGGGGGGAAGAAGATGAGAGAGAATTCTGCTCCGTTTTTCCTTGTCAATATTTTGATAAAGGATGTAATGATCCCTTTCACAGATGGGAGACAAGATACACATTCTCAGATTTTCAGGTTATAACTAGAGAAATGGAAAAAAGGGAAGAGCTATAGGTCTGATTCTCCTCCTTTTGAACACCATGCTTCCTACCACTTAATCACCAATGGATATTTAAGAAGAGGTGCATGAATACACAATTATTTGATTGTCCACACTGATCAATTACCAACTGATCTTCCATGACAGGAAGGATTCATTAACTATCATCCAAGTCTCATTTTTGCTTTGTTTTTGAATTTGTTTTCCTGCATCAAATGGGAATTTGCTCTTGCTCAGTTTGTGTAGTGTGCTCAAACGCTTTCACATAAATCCTCTAATAATTTGATTAAGTAAATGAATAAACACACTGCAGGACCTGCAGGAATTTGCTTCAGGAGGTCATCATTTCCCCAGCTTAAGGCAGCACATAATTGCCAACCAGGAGCTGCAGCATAGTGCCTTGAGAGAGAGGGACTCAGAGCCCTCACACCTCTGAGATAATCGGGGAGAACAAAGCTGCTGTTTCCTTGCTTAGCCACCCCCTCATGTCTGAAGATTCTGATTAACATTACAACCACAGGAGATTTCCCACTGCAGCACCATGAACCATGCTGGGCAGCACCTCTGGGAACAAGGATTTGTGGTTTTGACACCGCTGAGGGATTGAGGAGCATTCCTGTGTCAGCCCAGCTCATCTTTCGTGCAAAGGTGCAAGTAAAAGTAGCACATGCTGCTGCCATAAGCGTGGCAGAAAAGGCTGCAGGGAATCAAATCAAAGCTCTTGTATCTCTGCATCTTACATGCTTCCTGTCAGGCAAGAGCCTTCCTGTCTCACAAACATTAAATTGACTGAATCCTGGCAACACTCCTATGCAATATGGGGCTGTTATTCTTGTATTACGAGCAAGTACAATGTAAGGCTCACAGAACATCAAATCTAAAGTTATATTTGAAATTAGACACCCAATTGTTGTTTATTTCGGTTGAAATAAATGGAAATTGGAATTCAACTCAATTCTTTGGAGTCTAAATCCACTGCCTACCAGATCATCTTTTTTAACATTTATTTTACCTCAAACACACACAGCTCACATCTATAGCTTTCCCCAGGACTAAGTTACTGACAACAAAACAGAACACACTGGCATACATTGTTACAGACATGTCATTTCAGACATCCTGAAAACAAATTACTATCACAGGGAACTTTTCCTTTCACAAGGGAACAGTTTCATCTTCCATTTGTGTATGAACCACGAAAGCAGCATAAGTGATGCAGGCCATATTTGGAGGCTTGCACACCTTTATGTCACTTTATCCTTGCTGTCTCTATGATACAATTGCAAATTATTCTCTCTCTCTCTCTCCTTTCTCTATTTGTAATTAGAGGGAAGAACAGATGGTAGTAGCTTGCTTTAAGGTGATATCTTCATTAAAACACTTCTCAGTGTGCTGCCTAAAAATCATGCACAACAGCAAAGAAATTACCCTTATTATGGGCAAATCTCACAAGGTTTTGAGGTTCATAGTAGAGATGTCTCAACAGCTCAGAAACAGTGAGACCAGCAGAAAATCCCAGAAATTACAAACTGTGCCAAATAGTGTCTGAGGATTATCCCCTCCCTATGAAGACTTTGGACAGACTGTTGCCAGCCATGTGCCTATAAAAATCAGGAATCAGAATCTCCTTACAAGTTTCTTGCTTCCAAACTAGGCAGTGGTTTAAGGCTTACACCTCTGAGCAGAGGCAAAGAGGGAGTCATATTCACTGTTTTGTGCTTTTAGCTAGTGACAGCTGGTAAGCTTTTGACACAGGTCAGTGAGAGCCCACAAATACCCAAATACTTCTCCCCTTCCACATCATTAGGTTTGCAATGATGTTTCTAAGAAAAGCCAATATTTGTCTTGGGTTGTGTAGAATGCAACGTTCATTATCTTTATGAACAAATAGGCATCACAGCAGACATGAGAAAATGCATACAAGACTGAGGTCTTTTCATGAAAAGGGAGAAGAATGAATTCTCCAGAGGTTCTCATCTCTGAAATGTGCCTTTCCTCATAGGTCTGTCTGTGTGTGGATTGTTTTTTAGCTTTCTCCTCCTCCTTAACTCAGATCTGTGAAGGAGATAGAATTTCAAGGAGAATTGAGGAGTACAGTGGAATTATATTTTGTCACAATCTGATCGTAACTGGAGGATCAGTAGACACTGGTGTCCTAATTTCAGTTATCACTGAGTATTTTTCAATTCTCAGCATACCTAAATTCTGCACTGGATGAATTTTCTTGCCTATTTTTTAGAGTTCAGATTGACCACCTAAATCAGCTAATGACAGTCAGTGCCATAAACAAAAGCTGTATATAAAAGATCTTTTAAACATATTAAGTAATTTAAAAAACAACCAAACAAAACCCAAAAATCCACAAAACCCAACAAATAATAAAATCTATAGTATTTATGTATGGAAATTTATTGTTCCTTTTTTCTATAGTTTCCACTGTGGTTTTTTAGCTAGAAATTGTATTATCAGGCTATGATTACAAGGATTAAAATATCACCACCTTAAATATAAGGTTTAAGAATTCCAGTAAGGTGAATCCTAAGGGCTTACTTAGACTTCAGTTTTTCATTTAACAACCTCAGGGTTATAGTTATCACCTTCCAGGTAAGCATTATTGTAATAAAGGAAAAAGGTAAAAAGGATACTCTAAAGACACATTTTCAGGGCTTTACGAAAAAGCTTGCCTCATTATTTCAATTTGCTGCTTTTCCTCAATTGATCAAACAGCCTTTTGTTCCCTTTTTTCTTGTTATTTTTTTAAATTTATTTTTAAGCAGTCCTCTTTTCCTTGCTGTCACCTGCTATTAGTTCATGAGTCAGGACTCACGTCACTATCATGCAGTTTGCAAATGAGTTCAAGCTGGTTAAGCACAAGAGAAGAAAGTGAGTAGTTGCATTATTTCTAGAATTTCAGTGTTAACGCCTGTGCTTGGCTCCCAGTTCCTTGGGATGCTAAACCCCATAGCATCCTAATCTGACTGTAAAAAACGGAATGAATGTTTTGTCCCAGCACAATAGAACACACCTGCAGATGCATTAGCTCTGCGCTGTGATAAGGAAGTGGTCTAATCACCCAAACAGAATGTGAGAATTGGGTGCCAAAAAAAGCAGCAACCAGAAGTGCTCAGTAAATATTTAAGTGCTTTCTTGAATGAGAGTCAAAGAACTCTACAGGTGGAACTCTACAATGGAAATCTGTATGAGTAACCATGGAGAATGTAAAAATGAGCATTTTCAAACTCTGTCATAACGTTATGTGGAAGTGTTGCCTGGGTTTTGTTTTTTTAGCATTCAGTGAGCAAGCAGAAACTTCGTTTTTTACTGTCCTTTTTTTTAACTTCACAGTAGAGGCAATTCATAAGTAGACGAATTATATCATTATAGTGTGATTTTAGTAAATCAACACAAACTACTCCATTTATCATTGTGGATATAATCCATTTTAAGATGCTATCTAGCTGGACTGCAATGCAAAAGAATGGTCAGGGATAAGAAAACAACAAACCCCCCTACTCCTCAAAAAAGTTTAAACAAGAAAGGTCTTTTATTGATCAGGCTGTTTTTTCTTCCCCCATTGGTTTACTTTCTTGCATAATGCAGTATGAGAAACCTGAATTGCACACATTAACTGAAAGATGTTTCTACCTATTCAATCTGTGAAAGAAATCAGATCCACATTCCCAACTAGAAAATCATAAGAATTTCCTCTACCCAAACACTAACTGGCAATATGCTATGATAGTGAGAATTATTGCTTTGCATTCTCAAGCCATTCAGGATAAATATGAAATAACGATTAAAGAGAATTAGATTTTCAGATTAGATTGGCACTGTTGTTCAAATAAAGTATTTCACTACATCTATTTATTATGGCAAGATCCTTTTACACAGAAGCCTAGGAGAGTACTCTTTTGTATTGGAAACTGAAGTTTAATCAGAGTGTGACAAGAATCTAGTCATCTCCTGTATTTAATAGGACAGGTTTCCACCTAAGTGACAGAAGAGGGATGGAGAGGCTTGCAGGAGGCAGGTGCCAGGAAGGACAGATGGATAAATTGTTCTCTCAGCCTGGGGGTTTTCTGCATACATACCAGAAGCAGAAATCACTCAAGAAGAACTGGCAAAACAAGACACCCTTATGTAGCCAAGAGAAATACATCTCACTCTCCAATTTATTAGAAAATAGTACAGCTTCAAGACATGAAATTTATGGTGTGACCAAGGATACACCATAAATGCATTTCCATCCTCTCTGGGCCTTGTCATAGTCCATCAGACAGAGAATTTCACTTGGTGACCTGTTCAGGTGGGAGCCTAAGAGGAAGTTCTTCGTAAAGCTGGAAGGTGAACCCCCCTGTTCTGAGCTTCAGCATTTCAGCACAGAAACACTTCTCTTCAATGAAATAGATTTGTAGCCTAGGCTAAGTTTTGAAGAAGAAACAAACTTCTAATGTTGTCCCATGGTTGCAGTCACGAGACCACTGAGATTTACTTTAATGCTTTATGATGTCTTTATCTCATTGTACATGTTTTATCTCTAATTGCATTTGTGAACTGCTTTATGCATCCCAAAGTGCTTAAAAGACTGGAGATACCAATAAAATACAAGAGAACAAACTAGGAGAAATAACTACTGAAATATAGGATAAAAAACTTAAAAAAAAATCAGTGTAGAGAAACTGTTGAAATAGAAGATGCAAAGATGCATCCCTTGTACTTTTTTAGGCTGAATCATCAGAGACTCGGTAAATTGGGAAAATGGCAAAACATTTTTGGCTTGATTCATCATATTAGAAATAATATCACAGAATTTATCAGTTCATTGCTGCAATACAGACACAGGTTTAAGCACAATAAAGCTGGGAATAGCAACTCGTACATTTGGCCTGCTAAACTACATAAAATGAGAGGAATATCACTGCACTAAACATGCTGGAAGCTGCTGAGAACTAGGAGATAGGAAATATAGAACAAAGGGGCTGGGAGAAAATGCCACTAAGGAAGGCAAGAAAGGATGCATTTAGTCCTGTATGTAATGAAGACTGACCTGACATTTGAGGTAATAAAAAATGACAGCATGAAGTACTGCACATATTCATTTTATTTTCAGCCTGCAACTTTATCCCCATGACTTTTGCCATATTATGTTTACAAAGTAAGGTCAAGCATGTCTGAGTACATGGAGGAGAGACAACCTGGGAACGTCAGGTGATGCTGACAGTGGGAGCAGGCTGAAGTGCTCTGCCCTCCAGGACTACACTGAGCCAATCTCTCACAGCAGCACAGGTGCTGTTGGAGGGGCTGGACTTGTAGGTACAGACAAAAGAGGAAGCCTGGATCTTGAATCCTCAAGGGCTTTCTCAGCAGGATGTATCCATACTGTGGCCAGTTTTCCCTCTTGCTTGGATCCATGTAATTGACTGAAACAAATGTAAGCTACCCAATAACTATTTTCTCCCTCTGCCTCAAAGTCTGGACTCCCACTCCATCTTCAGTTGCTCCAAAATGCACATCCCACCTCTTTGACATTTCTTTGAGGATCGGCACCGTAGGTGAAATTGTGAAATATTGATTTATAGCAAAGCTACAAAAACCTATGCCATCCCTAAATATAAACAAACCAGTTTTGGGAAGGAGCATGGAGGGCAGACAGCAGCAGTGGGAGGGAAGTGACTGCCAGGAGCAGGCTGCAGGATCCCCCAGTCCTCACAAAAATCCACTGCTTTAGTTCATACATTATATATGGACCAGCAGCAAGAGTCAAGGAAAAGAGTCATGCAAATATCTGACAGGAGAAATTGTGATGCTCCTGAACATATGAACTCATATGTTATATCTCCAGATACAACATATGAAATGTTAATTTTATTTCAAAATAGGAAGCACGAGTAAAATATTTTTCATTCAAAATGTGAGACTAGATTCTTCCAATGTATCTTTTTAGATGATGAATTTTACTTTAATATATCTTAATTTAGATCTAAGTGGAAATATTGTAGTGTTATATAGACATCCCTTAAACCAATTATCATGACTCTTTATATGCATAAAGCAAAAAAAAACCCCAAGTGTTTTCTTTAAAAGCTAACAAGGGTGACTCATTAGAAGAGTAAATTAAGAGTTAATTTTCTAAAGACTTAATTCTGGAAGGTGCTTATCACCTTTAATTCTTACAAGCATCAAAGAGAAAACTAACATTTTCCCAATGGACTAACTGTCTTACAGCATTGCTCTAAAACCAGCAAAAATGCTTCCTGATAAGCCTGAACCACAGTGGAATATACCCTGTTTTAGTGTGATCACTATTTCATCTTTGTCTCTGCTTACCACAAATCTCTATATTTGAGACTTTCAGAGGGAATTTGCATTGACATCACCAGGACAATTACAAACCCTCAGGACAGAGCAGCAGTGTAATGAAATAAATGGTAGATCCTTTATCAGAGAAAGCAGATGCCTTACAGCTAGACTTCTTAGAAGAAAGATTATAGGTCTTAAAATGGAAGTGGAAGATATTTTCAGGTCAAGAGGCCACTGCCAACTCCTCGAAGAAGAATTTTAGAAAGAAAAAAAGAAAAAGAGGAGCATTTTTCAAGATGAACAGGAACTCCACAGTCCATGCCTCCCCTGAGGAGCTTATAGTGGTCAAATGCCACAGATGTCTCTAAACTTTGAGATTGAGGGAAGATTTGAGATTTAACTGCAGATTTTAAGGCCTCTGCAAAGTGCATGTGCAAAATGCCTTTCAGTCCTGAAGCATTCCATAGTCACTTTTGCTCAGGCACTGAGAATTGCAGGAGGCAAAAGGCAAAGGAGAATTAAACCCAATGTCTGCCATTAAATAGAAGACCCTATTCCTTGAGATATTCAAAACTTACATGGACAAAGCCCTGACCTGGCCTAGTTAGTTGGGTCTGTTTGAGCTGAAGCACAGTGAACAACACAACCTCCACTGGCACATCCCTACATAAATCACTCCATTGTAATTTAATTACCATTAAATTAACATTACCATGGTAATTTAATTAAGCATCTGCATTTTAGCATGTATGTTATTAATGCAGAGTCAAAGCGTCTGCATTTCCAGCAATCTGCTTTTTCAAAAGACTTATGTCAGGAGTATAATGGATAAAATAGAGTAAGTCTTTTAATTTTTTTCCCACTAGGTGCATACCACATGTTCTGATTTCCTCACAAAACCAGGTTTCCTAGGTTTTGCCTCAGAGCAAAAGCAACAGTTAGAGACAAAGCATTTCTGGTGAGAGCCAGAAGTTGTGGAAAAGTAGAATAAATTGCAGTCATTTTTCTGTGGGTTAAACTCATGCCTGATAAATATCCTCTAACCTGACTAAAGGAAGGAAAGCAGAGTGTCAGAGCATCAGAGACATCCAAGTGGTTGATTTTGACTGTCTCTCTCTCTGATTAAAAAAACAAAGAAGTTTTGTTTGATTGGAAACAATACCACTGATAAAAATGTTGCAGCTGTTGCCACACAGATACAAAATCCTCTTCTAACACCATATTTAAGCATTTAGTTTAGGAAGGAGGAAAAGGAAACTTCTGTATAAACTGCATTAATAGTTTTTTCTGTTTCATTTATGAAGTGATTCCAGTGACAGTGTCTTCAGTGCTAAGGTAGCTGCAAAAGCTGTGCACCAACCAGCCTCTGCTATCACCCAGCTTCATCAATCTGCCTGTATTAAACTGAAAAAGCTTATTCAATTTTCACTGATATGTCAGAAATAATTCTCAATAAAAAAAAAGGTCAAATTAGCACTTTTCCCATGTCAGTGACATTATATTAAAGGTGCTGTAGATATGCCCAAACAGACTCAGTCAGAAGAGAAACAGGTCCTTGAGAATATCGCAACTCATCAACAAATTCATTGTGGTCTTTTAAGCTCAGCTGTGTCTAGAGTTTTCCAGAAATTACTGTCTTCAACAAAGACACGAAATCTTGCTTTGCAGGAAATCTTGGAGCTTTGTCAGACACTGATACTTATTTTGGGCTGAATTTGAAACCAGCATTTTTCAATTCCTTTAAATAACAGCTGACTGATTACAAGCCTAGAACTTTACCTCTGTTATTTATAGAGACTACACTCTCTCAAAGAGCAAAACAAAATTGCAAAGGTTAGAAACATAAATATCGAGGAAACTTCCTCTTGGAAGATCTATACATTTCAAGTCTGAATTGTTTTGCTGCAAACACCTAATGCATAAAGTTTGTGCTAATGTGTTGGTTGGCAAAGGACCAACAATGTTGAATTTGTAACAGCTAAAACCATAATCTAAAGATTGCAGTGATGACTGGTCTTATCTCTCTCTGGGAGGCTGTAAATTCTGCTTGGTGAAATTTTCAGAGGTAGGCACTAGCACCAGGGAGTACAACAATCTTGCAATCAACTGATATCACTTGAAAAGAGAAAAAGACAGGTTAAGATAGAGGGATTCTTTCAACTGGGTAACTTGGTAGGACAGACAGTACCTTTCACTTCTGCCTGCTATTCTGACCAGAATAATATTGCTCTTTTTGTTACATATTATACAATACTAGCTTGTGAATAGTTCAAATGAGAAAGAGGAGTTAAATGGAAACAAATATGCAGGTAGGCTTCAAAGGATGTTGCTAAGTGTTTTGGATCTCGTTTTATTGGCTGATTTTTTGGCATTATTCTTGGTTAGATAAAAATTGCCTGCTAGATTAGTGAGGTGGTTGTTTTACAAAATAAACAAACAAAACCAAACAGCAACAAAAACCACCCCAAACCAAACAAAATAAACCTTGGCATCATTCCCAAGCCTGAGAGAGAAGAAAGAAAGGAGTCTGAACAAGTGTGAAACATTTTCAAAAGGTTTAGCACAAAACCTGCTGATGAAATGGCTACTAATGACCTGAGCTGGAATAGAGTATATATAGCTCACCCCAGACTTCAGGACATGCAAAGAGTCTCTAAAAGCAAAAGGCTGCAGGTTCTGACATTCATTATGGTCTGTACTTCAAATAACTGGTGCCTTAAGATTTAATTTTTTTATGAAATCATCTCCTCCCATGTCTCATTTAAATACTTATTTCATATATAGGTTGGAGGAGCTCTATAAAATCACCCACTAGGAGAAGCTCAGAGTCAGATCAAAGAAAACCTTCCAGTTTGAAGCACAATTCAGTGTAGATACCTACAGAAAGTCCTTTCTGATGGCAGATCATGTAAGGGCCTTTCCATCAGAAGCTAGTGGTCTCATTGCATTTGTGATTTATGGAAGACTATAATCATGAATTGCTGGATTTCTTTCTGTGGGATGTTTGTTAGAGTTTGAATGCTGTTAAAAAACTCAAGATAAGATGAGTTGTTAAATAGTTCTTTGGAAGTGGTGCCTGTGCTGAATTTCCTGGATAGAAATATGAGCTACACACTTAAATAAATACAGTGATCTTCAGAAAGATCAGATTGATTACACCTACATTTATCAATAGAAGAGTTCACATGAAGGCAAATCTTCCACACTTTCATGAATTGTCACTCTTACACACAACTGCTTTGCATATGCTTGGAGAACTGTCAAGATCCAGCAGAAGTACTGAGGGCAGATGATGCATTGATAGATGTGCAGGTGCTTTGGACAAATATCTAAAGCTTGGGTGAATTTTCAAAGCAGGAAATAAAGAATTATAATAATGAATATCAGATACCCCTTCTTCAAACCCTTGCTGTAAACTTCAAATCCTGATCTTGCCACTTTGTTGCTCTGCACAAAAATCCTCCTGGCCTGTTTGGTCACGCTCTGAAATTTGCACTACAGGGTGCTGGAGAGACTGTGTTCTTACCCAGTGTGCCCAAGCCCATGTTCACCACAGCCTCAGAATCCATGGGGGCTGCAGGTCTTGCACTCCTGGGACTGGAACACATTTTCTTTATGGGATTTATTTGCTAAAGATCTAAGGAATTATTAATCACATGTAAACCAATACCACAAAGAATTCTAAAAGCACATCCCTGGTTTTGCTTCAAAGGCACATCAATACATTTTCAGTAGCAGAATGCAACTGCTTCTTTTAACTTGGGCCAATGGATTTCTTCAACTTCTCTGTCAATTGAATGCACATAATTTATTGCTGAAAATTATACTACTTTCACCATCCTCTCCTGCAATACCTCATTTTCTTGACCCTCAAAACAAAGTAAATCATAGGTGTGTACCAACTATAATTTTTGATCTATCCCTTAAAGCAAGTAAGCTTTTTCATACCTGGAGCTCTTCTCCCACCCTTTAGCCCATTTAACCATGCTTTCACTCAAGATGGTACATGGGCTCTGGCAAATGGAAAAAGTACATGTACTGATAAATGTACATCTGGGTTTGTATCCAAAATGGTTCAACACCATCCTTCAGATGTAATCTCCTGGATTTAACCTTAGGGTTGTCACTGCTTTTACAATTAGCCCTTTGGTTTTTTTTTTTTTTTTTTTTTTCATCTCTAAAGAGATATGCTATTAAAACAACAATGTAAGTTTTACTAGTTAACTATTTCTGTGTGTATGAGTGAAAGGCATTTGGAAATGCAACAAATTCTTAGGTCATATGGAAAACCAAATAACCCTCATTCAAAGACCAGAGGTTACAAACAGATATTAAGCATGCACACGATCATATTAAGATATAATATATCAAACTACTAAGGCACAGCAAAGTTATAATGATCCCACAGAACAAGTGATAATAGTTTAAAAAAAGAGAAAGTAATAAAATAAAATAAAAAAATCAAAAGCCATGCTTAGTCTGAATTCCATAAAACCTTTTAGCAGTCCTGATCTTTGTTTGCCAGCTACATGGGTTTCCAGTGATTTCAGGATTCATACACAAAATGGAATTGTTTTACAAATTTTACAAAACGGACTCTCCCGTTGACATAGAGAGCTTTGTTACCACTGTGAAGGGTTGAAGGCACAAGCAGAAATCACTGTCTTGGCTTTTATCTTCTGTCATTACCACAAGGCATGTCTGGCACATGGTCGATAATTTATCTTAGCTAAAATCAGATCTAGAGAAGGCAAAGGACTCCTGAGGTGTTCAAGTTTCACCTCTTCCTCAATAATTTCCCTTGATATTGAGAGAGTAAAGACTGCAGGATGATTGACAAGATTGTCCCTGACACATGGCTTTCCTAGCAAAGCTATCACGCCCTTGTCGCTCTTGCACTGAAATGCACAAGCTACTTTTTCAAAGATGAATGGAGCTCACCAATCACCTATCCTAAATTTATAGCAAAAATAAAGAATGCCATAAGCAACCTGAAGTCAGAGCAGGAACTGCACACATTTTTTCTATAGGCATATAGTTCCAGTTAGATATAATGGAAATAATGAACACAATTAGGCTAAGAAAGCTGTTATTCATGATAGATCAGAAACTCCTCAGAAGAGGGAAGTTCTTGAAACTCTTTAGAGAAGCATAAGCATTTATGCAAATGAAGACAAAATCTGAGCCTTCCTGAATGAGCAACAAGCAGAAGAGAGTTTGCTTGCTTAGAATAGGTGCTAAGCAAATATAGTGAATTTTGCAGCCATTGATAGTAAAATCACCAAGTAGGTAAAAGTTGTTGTGGTGCTGATGTTAATAATGCTCTATAGTTCCCTCAGAGATCAGCTTATCTTACTTAGTGGATGCTGATTTCAGGTGGAGGGTAACAAAACAGAATGTCAATGCTAAAGGCGTCTGGAAGTCTCTAACAGATTTTACAATGCTATGAGTAAATATTACACTCAATTATAGTGATTTCCAGCATGTGAACATTTGATTCCTACAGGGTGCCAGCTTAATTTTCAGAAAGTGCAATTTCTTAAATAAGATACATTTATTTGTGTTACCTTCATTGATCTTTCATTAGGTCATAGCAGTGACACAGATCATTCAATAACACAAAAAATCTAATTCTATACGATTTTGCTATCACACATATTCACTCACATATTTTTTGGGCTACAAAAATCATCTCCTCTCCTGGAACTATCTGTCTTCCATCAGTACAGGCTGACTGCCTTGCCAACTTTAATCTCTGGTCTTTCTTTACTGTTGCAAGTCATTAATCAGGTACTTCCATCATTGTAACCAATGGCGACCCTATCTATAATCATCTTCTACTGCTCTTTGAGAGCTTGCTATCCACCAGTGTCAGTGCTTTCTAGACAGGTTATAAAAATGTGCCATCCTAAATCCCACACATGCATTAATCACCTGACAAGCTTTTGCTGTTACAGTTTCCCAAATTCTATTTGCAGCTCTGCATTTTTTACTCAGAACAGTATTAATTGTAATTATAGTAAGACTGTGCTCCAAAAAAATCTGGGATTTAGCAAATGAAAAGATAAGTAGAGTTGTAATTCTATAACATTTTTTTCCTCGGTAGTCCAAACACAATGAATATTCCCCTTGCTGTCCTTGCTGTGCAAGAGAAAAGGAGGGCAACAAACATTTAATCTTGATAAGTCAAGCTGGTAATAGATTCATAGATTTGAGGCTAGAAGGGATCATTAGTTCATCAAGTTTTCCTTCCCATCTAACATGCCAGACAATGTTACCTTTTACTGTGTTACCTCCAGTGAGCTGAAAAAGCAAAAAAAAGTACCCTGATGATGTTTGACTAAAACTCATTTTTTACCAACAGACACCCAGTCTTGAAGGAAAGTTGCTAGCTTTGTTAAGAAACAAAAAATAACACAGTGAAAAATTAAATTTCAGCAATGCCACACAGTACTGCAGCCTCCTGCCTGACTGACAGGTCTTTCCCTGCCCAGTTTTGAGAGGTACCCATGAGCAACTCCTCCCCCTGAACATCTCCTGCTCTGCAGCAGCCCAGCCTGCCATTCCTCCCCCTCACCCCTCTCCATTTCTGTCCTCCTCTGCCTCCACCCAAGTCATTTTCTGTCCAAGAAATTTGTGGATGGAGGCAGGGGCATTGCCTTGGCTGGTAAGAATTCACAAAGAGCATTCCTGTTTGCTGCCTATCACTTGCTACTGCACCTGACATGCTCCTTTCCAAAACTTTCTACTTTCAGAACAATGTGAAATTCAATTATTTCAAAACAATAAGGGCTTATAGGACAGATAATCAAAAATCCTGCTAACAAACCTTGTCTGCAGGCTCAAGATCTACAAAACCTGCAATTTCCTCCAATAGTTTCCTCCAATAGCTAAAACTCTGATACTGTGGCTTATTTATTTATTCATATCTATTTGAATTAGAATGGAATTAACTTCCTGCTGTTCTTATTATTTGGAGACTTTTCTCTCCTAGAATAAACATCAACACTATTAGCTTCAACACTATTAGCATTTTTTTTTTGTAGCTTTTAAAAAATTGCTTTGGGAAAAGGAGTCCCTTCGCCACTCATAATCTTAGTATCTTCCTACTCCTTTTTTTTNNNNTTTTTTTTTTTTTCTCTGAGGAGAGGAAAGCTGAGGGGAAATGAAATAGAAAAAAAATTGAGCTCTGGTATTACCCTTTGAAACCAACTTCAAAGTTCCAGAAGAAAATACATGGGATTATACNTATATATATATACACACACTTAAAAAACTATTCTTTAAAAAAAAATTCAAAAATATTTTGGTTTTAGCTCTGAAATCCTGTCAAATTTCTACTGCCATTTCAGAGGGGTTCAGAGGATCTATCTGATCTATCTTTCACTCACTCCTCCAATCACTGCATCTCCTCTGGCTGCCCTCAATGCACGACTCCCCAGCTATTTATCCTGGCCAGGAAGAACATCCACAGCTCTGCTGNNNTGCCTCTCCTCCATCTCTGTCTGTTATCCATCACCCTCAGAGCAGGCTGGGACACCACTTGCCATCCTCTCCCATCACAAACATTTCGTTTCCATCTCCCCTTTCACACGGAGCACCTACACTGAACTCATGTGCCAGCATTCAAGCTGTTTTTAGAGCAGGGAGCACATGTCTTGGAAAGCTGCTTTCACTGATTTATTAGGTGAATTTGAGGGAGTACCTAAATCCACGGATCTCACAATTTGTGGGAAGAGCTGTGTATACAGTTTCATGCAAGCACACAGCCAAAAGAAAGCTTTACAGTCGTGCTGGGAAGGTCACCTCCCTCCATGTGTTTTCCATA
The DNA here is from genome assembly GCA_013396995.1 of Dicaeum eximium. Classification (NCBI taxonomy): domain Eukaryota; kingdom Metazoa; phylum Chordata; class Aves; order Passeriformes; family Dicaeidae; genus Dicaeum; species Dicaeum eximium. Next base: position 2,217,671 of record VWZP01001440.1, on the reverse strand, counting down.
GGTGGAGCAAAGTGAAGGTAAAAGCCACCAATGTGGGCACAGAGCTCCTTCCTGGGAAGCTCAGACAGGACAAAGAGGAGCCTGGCCTTCAGCACCCACAGGGCAGGCTGCCCCAGCTCTGCATTTTGCTCATTTAAATCACAGAGTATCCAAGAGCCATTGTCACTGGAGACCTGCTCTGGACAGGCCCATCCAGGTTCAATAAATAAAGAAGTCTGAATTCAACAAAATTTAATTCTGTTGTCTTCCAAAGTGAATTATGTTAAACCAATTTAAAATGGCTTTCATTCTTTTTGATAGTATTATTTCACATCTTAATTCAGGTTAGTAATACACTTTAAAATGAACAGGCTTGCTTGTTCTCAAATACTGCTATCCTCAGTATTGATTCACAGACAAGCCCTTATTACTTTACAGATAATACTGGTCCAGTGAAACATTAATAACGACACAAGTGATACCAGTTGCTGAATCCAATTTTTCCAGGAAATGTTATTTTCTGTGAAGAGCTCAGATTTAGTCAGAATCGGTTTTTCTGATTAAATTAGCACAGAAGATACTATATAAGAGTATTTCTAAATAATTATTCATCTTAAATAGGATACCACATTCATAAAACATATAAGAACAACTCATTTTGACAAGCAAGGGAAAAATATGATATCATTATTACAAAAATATCATGTGAAAATACTGAAATAATATTGATTACTAAAACATATTTCAAAACTATGAGAAGGATGTATATTAACTACCACTGTTGCTGACTATCTTCCTACTGCTATGAAGGCACACAGCATAAAAATAATGTCTAGTCTGCAGCATCCAGGTTTAAATCCAGTTGTTGCCTTGGTCCCTGCTTTGCAGACTGAATGCCTGTGGCGTTTGAACCCAAAAAGCAATCAGCTGACACTAATAAGTTGGCAGGAACTGAAGGGCTTTCATTAACTAAATAGCTGGACCAACATTTAACACCAGACAATAGTGTTGTGCCACATGCTTATTAATTGATGTTTCAGTAATATATTAAAGACTTTTTCCATTTAATTTTCAGACAGGTGCTCAACTCTCAGACTCAGGAGAAATCAGGCTGGTACTTGTGGCCATCCAGGAAAGAGAAGAAGCTGAGGAAACCTGAGCTCAGGGGGTTCTGGAAAGGCCCACTTAATTCATTGCTGCTCTGTGCTGAACAAGAGCTGGTCTTAGAGAGCAGAATGAATAGGGATCATTCTCACAAGAAACAGCATCTACCCACTGCTTGAACACAAGATTTAAACAGTGTAAAACACTTAATTTTTATGTGATTTTTTCTTCACACTGACAACCAAACTGGATTTGTGAGATTACAAAGCTTTGCAGAAAGATCAGATGATTAAAAAACAAAAAACATAACCAAGCCCTGCCTTCTGAAAATCTCAATGTTTAAAACTTTTATTTTTGTATAGAATTTTCAAGAACAAAAATAACATCTCAGGAAGTTGTGGAAAAACCTAGCTCATTAAAAGTTGGCTGCTAATACGTGACATTTCATAAATGAGCTAATTTAAAAATACTTCCTGCATAGAATCATTTTTCCATTTATTTCATAACATATACTACTGACATACAATTTCAAGACATGATACAGCAATAGATGTTTAATGACTCCAATAGTTGAAGCCCTCTATTATTGTCTATAAAACTCTTAGAGGAAGCTGCTCTGTAGAACAGAATGAAATATCTTTTTCTAATTTAGAGATCAAAATAAGTCATTTATGCAGAAACAAAATAGATTTTTTTAATCATTATAATGGAGATTTTTGAAAATACATATTATGAAGATCTCATTTTTAACAGAAAATAATTTGAGAAAATGTATCTAACCAAGGTACCCTGCAATGTCCTTTTCTGTCAAAATGAAAGTCCTGAATGAATACAGTTAAACTAATTTTAGGAAGGTTTGTGGAACTAATCATATATCAGCCTGGTTTTAGAAAGATAAAAAAAGTTATTTCTCTGTGGACTCCATTTCTATCATCATAGGATTTAATACTATGAAATAGCCTAAAAAGAGTATACACCACATCATATCTGCTGACCTTCTGGTTCTCAAGGTCAAATTTAATTGGTATAGAAATACACTTCCTATTAACTCTATTACTGTTTGTGTTTATGCCAAAGTGAAGATGCCTGTGTAGAATTTATTAAAGTCATTGATATCAGAATGTTCATCTTAGAGGAATTGAAAGATATTAGATTTAGAGTAGACTTTATGGTAATTTATTAAGTGATTGAATAACTTGCATGTCTACTTATTTTGAATAACTGCATAAAATTTCACTCTAATTAATGGAATAAATTAGTCCTATGTCGTCTAAACAACCTTTATTTTTCTATTAACATTTTGTCTCATAATAATATATGCCTAATCATACTGCTGAGAAGTAGAATTGAAAGTGTTTTAAAGGAGAGGAGCAACAGACAAGTCTGAATGATGATAAAAGGAAGCCTTTTGCATAGATGTAGTGCAGTGCATTTTTACAATAAAACACAATGTACTCCAAGACTGCCACTTCCCAGGTGCTGTGTGGATCTTGGGAAAGAAAAGAAGGAGATTTCTTTTAGATAGAAGCAACCTCAGCCATAAAGATCTTCAAATCATGTCTCAGAATATTTACTCCTCAATTTTAGAGTATCAGTGTGAAGGTTATATCCTAGGAAAGCTGAAAGTACTTATTTTTCAGGGAAATAAATCCTTTCCCTGTGAAAGGTGGGAGATGCCATAACATGGCAGGATCCAAGGCTGGATTATGAATTACAGCTACAAAGGATGCCATAATGTATGGAAATCTGAAAACAAAATAGAGAGGTTCGGCCATGTTGAGAATAAAAGGCAATCTTGGACCTAATCAGGGACCATGTGAAGTTGAATATCACAAAACAAGATAATCAAATGACCCTTTTATTCCATTTGAGATAGGGTTTTTATTCATTTGGTTTTTTTTTTTTTTTAGATTTAAAAATATATCTTGGTGAGTTCAGCTTTGCAATGGTTCCCAAAAGGAATTGCCTGTTCTGTTATTATTCTGACATTCAGAAGAAAATTCCAATTTGAGATTAGAATTATTTTTTCCATCAATTTTGAAAATAATTTAGCTCTTCTATGATTTAACTACAGAAATACCAGGGCATTGTAGTGTAAGAACAAAAATTACTTCTCTTGAAAGTATCTCCACTAACCTCCTGTTGATAACCACATTGTCATTCATCCCTGAGCAAGAAAACAGCTTAATACCATTCCACACATTCCACCTTTTTTTCATGCTTTTCTTAAGAAAAATGCACTTATTTTAAAACAAAATAAAAACCACTCCAAACCCACACCAGCAGTCAGGCTCATGTTTAACCTGTTAAACATGTTATCACTATTGCTGCTACTGCTGCTGTTCAAAAAAAAAGCTGCACATTCCTGAAACAGAAAGACACACGAGCCCATTTTTAGTGAGAACTAGAAAGGACCATTTTATATTAAACACCAGTTTTTTGTCTGAACACCTATTCCATTTGCAAATCAGAATAATTATCCTGTTCCTTTGCCCCATGTTAAGGGCTTTGAACAGTCTCAGTATCTTGTTTGTCAACTTAACTAAGATCAGAACTCAAAGGTGTAGAAATGTGCATTAAAATGTTCTGCATCAAGACAATTGCTTTTCTCTTCTCTTCTCTTTAAACTAGTTCTGCAGTGAGCAGCACTGTCCTTGGCTCTGTAGATTGAAAGACCTTTTGAATAAACGTACCAGTAAAATCTTTCATGTAGGATTTCTCTATGACCTGGATTTGTGAGGTTTTCCTGATCAACTTCTTTTGCAATTTTGCCTTTTGCAATTGTTTAGTACTTTCTTTTTATTTTAAAAAGATAATTACATTTAACATCTGAGCTTCATTTTCTCTGTTTTTAAATGACAAAAATAGAAAACTAATTTAATTTCATTCTCAAGTTATTTACATATTTATAATAATTTCCATTTCAAATTCAAATCATGAATCCAACTCAGAACACCTATTTTTTATTTCTAAGCAAGCTGTATTTTAAAAACATAATAATTGTCTGCCACACACTCTTCAATCCATAAATATGATGTAGCATTTCCCTTCTGAATTTCAATTAAACATTGTGATTAAAAATAAAGAAAAAAGAACCCATTTTCAGGAGGACACTAATTACTGGAAAATTAGAATATGAATATATCAGCCTAGGAACTGGTATTTTGGCATCATAGCAAGAACAGCAGCTAAGAATCAGAATGAATTACTGGCTTGAGATTAACCTGAAATGCAGAAACCTGCCATTTCCCCGAGCTGGTCAGGCTTGTTGTATTATTTATTCCAGTGAAACCACAATGTCTGCTTTTGATTGTGAGCCAAAAAAGATCATAGAAATTGTCAAGCAGAAAACTTGCATAAAGTGCCCCTAGCAATAACTTCCCACTTGCACTGGAACTTGATTTACATAGGCAGTAGAATTGGACCCAAAAGTGCTGACTTTACATCAGGCAGGCCCAATGTGAAAAAGAAATATTGTCTTAAAACATCCAAACATACTGGGTTACACTGATAGTTTACTTGAGTAGTTTCCAATTTGCAACTGTATGGGTTAAGATTTCAATGCCTAAATAGACAGAGAAGAGAAAATTCCCTTTCCCTGGATTTCTCTTTCATGACTGCTGCAGAGAAGACATCTCAGCTGCTCATACATCACTGGACTTACTCAAAGTGCCAAAATCCTTCCTTTTTGGCAAGATAAAAGTATTAGACATTCTGTCTTCAGTCACTACTAGTGATGCTTCAGTAGCTGGGTGTCTGAAGATCTTCCCCATCCTTCTATCAACAAATGTTTAAGGAAAAACCAACCTATTTTTTAGATAGAATTTAAGGAGCTGTATTAGAAATTAGCAAGATCTCCTTAAATAGTTCCAAATTGTTATTTTGCAGCTTCAAAGCCATGCCTGTTGCTGGTACTTTAACCCCTCCTTCTTTGGCTTATGATGCTCTTCAAAACGACTGACACTCATTACAAAAGGAGGTGTAACCTAAGTAGCTGGTATAGGAAAAATACAAAACCCTCACCATCTGACAGAAGCCAAGAGACCAGAAGTTTCTGGGTTGCTAACAATAGAGTTGCTATTGATTAGTATTTACAGTAAAGAGCTGCAGAGCACTGAGATCCTTTTGTGATTGATAATCACCTTCTGTCTCAGGAGAAGTAGCTCATCCACAGTGGGATAAAGCTGCATTCAGCACAGGCCTCCAGACTGGGATTCTCAGCAAGCCAGAATTGATTTTGCCCCCCCGACCCCAAAGGGCAGCTGACTTGGGACTGCACCAAAAAAAACCAGCTTGAGATCTGGCTCTGTGAACTCCTCATTCCTGGCATTTTGGCTTCTCTCTGAACACACATCCAGCATCTTCAGCATTAGGTCATAACCAGTCCCCCTGAGAGTTCAGATTTCTCACTCAGAAGCATAGATTTCATTAGATAGTATACAGATATTCCACATGATCTTAGTTAGAAGGCCATGCAATTAATGATGAGCTAGTTAATTAATGGTGGATGTTGCAGCAGGTGGCAGCTCTACTCCAGCTGGTTCAGCCACCTGCTGTTAGCTCCACGTTAGCCTGGCTGCCCTCTACCTAGCACTTGCAAAGTGTTATCTCAAGCTGCAATTAAATATATGTCCTTTATCTGCAGTCCCTTTCTGGGAGAGAGGAGCATGACTCACCACTCCAAATTCCAAAATGCTTCTTTTTACAGAAACACGTTGTAAATTTTGCATTAGCACTTCAAGAAGGGAAAAAATACCCTTTATCAGCCTGTTGCATTTATATCAACAAACATGTCATTTTGACATTGGAGTTTCCTTTTATAAAAGTACATATACATATTAATGGTAATGCTGTGCATATCTGGGACAAAGAGAACTGAAAAAAAAATCCTTTTCTGCCCAGCATATAAAGCCATTAAGTTAAAAAAAAAAATGTAGGTGGCCTATGTCATCAGCAATAATCTCTCTCATTTGTCTGATGGATGAGGTTACCTATTAAAAATTAAGGATAAAGATCACAAGTTCATTCATACATAGATACACTTCTTATAGGAAGCAATCTCTAAATTTACCATGAAAATTTTTGGCCTGAAAATTCTTCACTAGACCCATGACACTCCCTTCCATCATGGACTGTGGATCACTAGGAATCAATGGGAAATTTCTCTAAGTGCAAAAGGCTTGACCAGATCTCTAGACACAAAAGAAGGAGAGACAAACTCAGATAACTCATTTTGTACATATAAAGCAATCCTTCAAACAGTCACAATCAACTGGAGGAATGACATATGAAGTGATGGAAAAAAAATGCACTGATAAAAGTGATGGAAAAAAAAAGACCACTGATAAAACCCATCCTGTCTCCTTATTAACCTTGCTCCCAAAAAATGCTATTTCAACAAAAATCCTGAGCTGGTGGTAGAAAAGGCCATCTTCATACCTCATCAAATGGTGTGTGAATATTTAGTGAACACCTTTTCCTCTGACATGCTTTAGAGATAATTGAACATTTATCAATTCTCTTTGAAGTTGCTGGACTAGGTACTTAAGAGGTCCCAGTCAGCCACCTACCACATGTCTAGGATTAGTTTGTGCTCGTTCGTTATATAAAGAATATAATAAAAGACTAGTTAAAACAGTTACAGATTAGGTGTTCTATTTTGTTTTTCTTACCCATCTCTAAATGAAAATTTATTTTAAACGTCATCACCTTTTTGGTTTTTTTCTTCCCAATATAATTTTTTTTCTGGGTGACAAAGGGTCCTCTATATCCTCAGCAGGCAAAGATCAAAAAGAGACAGGATTTTAAAAAGATTAAAAATATAAAGACGTATCATGTTGTAGATACAGTTTCCCCCTACTCTCTTTTAATTTTGTTCAAAAATTGAAGCTTTGAGAAGCAGTAGAACATATATTCATCAGCTGGGAAATGAGAAAATAGTTATTGTTATCACTTATTTTTTCATCTACTGAGCAGAACAGAAGATTCCACTTTAAAAAAATTCAACAAGAGGCTCATATTTTCCCCTGAAGTTAAAATGTATATTTTAAAAAGTCATCAATTTTTATACATAAAGATTCAGGTAGCACAGATCTCACTGCATTTTTAGATATGCTTTTCCAATAGACAGCTATCCTTCATTGCACACCCTATTTCTAATAAGTCTGTCTCTGCCTTCTCTTCCAGCTATTGGACTTCATTATGCCTTTTCTCTGATAAATTGAAAATCCTTCTGACACCATTATTTCATTTTTCATTGCTGAGGAATCCCTTTCGATCTCACGTGCTCTTTAGCTGGAAAGTATTGCATAGATGGGAGGGAGAAAACGGCAATATCCACTTACTGCACTGCATGACAGCTCATCCTGGCCAAATTTAAATGGCCAGCTACCAGAAAAGCACATTAATAAAAAGACAGACCTTGAAAGGGCAGCCGTTTCAGTAATGATATGGTAATTATTAAGCTAAGCACTTGTAGGGAGGAAATAGTATCCAAATTTTATGAAAGCATGAGACCTTGTCAGATTCCCCTAAATTTAGAGGTTAGAGCATTCTACCTGAAATGACTGTGGACAGATGAGACTGTATTTCTAGATATCTGGGAGTATATGTATTTATTGAAATTTCTTACTTTTTATCATCACTCATTGGCATAGAACCCATATACTATTAAGTCTCTATCATGTTTTAATGTTTATTTTATAATGTGATCATATATATTATCAGACAAATCACAGAGATTTGAAGAAAAATTATTAAAAGATTGCAAAAAAAAACATTTTCTTTTATTAACTCATCACTGTATCATTGCAATTCACCATCATCAACATTCTTCTCTCTCAACAAAGATCAAAAAAAGGTTGTTTTAAATTTTAATTGCAATGTCAGGTATTGTGATGCTATAACTACCTTTGTAACTGCAAAATGCTATGATATGCATTTGATAGAAAGTAAATGGAATATAAATGGAAAAATAGATGGATTATATATATTTACAAATATCATAGATGTGAAATAGAGTAGAAAGAGTTCAAGACGTGCTGATGTCCTCAAGCTCAAAAACATTGACCCTTCTGGACCAAGTCATTCTTTCCTAATCCTCTCCTCAATACAAAGTTGCATCCTTATTCATGCAAGACATCAGTCCCTTTGGTCTTTGCCCTCATTTCCCAATCCTCAAACCATGTGATATCTTCTAGACTTTCTCCATACACTTCTTGACTTAGCAGGTCCTGGGGATAGGATGCCAGCTCCTTACAAAACCTAAACCAGCACAATTTGTGCTGTTGTGCTCATCTGCACACTTACCTGCTATCCACTTATCTGGCTCTAATAACTTTTCTTCCTAAAGCATTTCAATCAGAAATAGAAATACCCCGGATAATTTTCTACGCTTGTGTCAAATGGTTACACAGTTGATTAACATCACTTTTCCACATTTATTCTTTTAGTTGAGGAAAAGACAGACCAAACTCAATCCTTGCACATTTAAAATGCATGAACTAGCTTGGCCACCTGGGCATGCATGGCAGCTTGCCAATCTGTACACATGTAGTTCTTAACCAGACAAAAAATGTTTTGGTTTATCTGTAAGACATAGGAAGACAGAAAATGTACTCTAACAATGGTGATTAGAGAAGATATGGGAAGCTGGAATGACTGCAGTGCAGAGACAGGATATATGAAATAAACACATAGGAAACCAGGGCTCACATGTCAGAGGCTCACTATTGTGACCTGGGGTCCCAATGTATTTAGGAGTTTCACAAAGTTTAGTGCCAGAAGGATATATTCCTGGTTATTACTGGGAACATTAGCCAAACACTGAGTGATCAATCCAGTAACTTAAATATTAGTAAAGCACTGGAGTCTACTGAGGACTGAATTCCTGTATTTCACAGAAGAACTTAAAAATTACATTCATGCCCAAGGCCACTGTAGTGGCTTGGAATTCACAGCAAGAGATGTGAAAGTTTTCTGCCAATAACAATTATTCTGTGGTAAAGAAGATGGCAGACTGCATGGAGTGCTGAAGGGCCTTGTGACTGCTTCACCAATAACACAACAGGCTCTGAGATGACTGGTCATTCCCATTAAGGAGTGAGATCTCTGGAACAGCTGCTCAGGTCCCTATTAACTGCTGCCCTACAGCTCAGCTCTCACCCAGCACTGGTTGGAGTTGCCCCCCAGCAATGGCTACTCAGACACTCAGGAAAAATGAGAAGTTCCTCTCTTGTAATTGCAGGTATAGCCGAAATACCTAGTTCTCATATACACCACAGACATGTTAAAAATTGTTAAGATTTATTATTATTATTTATATTTATTATTTATTATATTATTATGCTAAATCTGTGACCTGTTAACTGGGTAATTCACACCACCCTTCAAAATGGCTTTTCTTCCCTTTTTTTCTTGCTACCCTGTTAGTCATAGCGCTGTCCTTTGCCATTTCACAAAGGATAAAAAGCAAGATGAAAGAAGAAAGAAAATAGAAATATTGTATCTGAAAGGAGAAGTGAAAGGAGTCAGGTTGCCATTCTCAAGTATCTCAGGGGAAAGTTAAGTATATCCTGTAATTTTAGAGAAAACATTGAAAGGAAAGCTGAACAGATTTTGTTGAAGGAAAAGAAACTTCTCATATTGCATGGAACTAATCAAAAGCCCCAACTCCTATGATCCACAGCCCCTGTGGTTTGTCATAAACTGATAAAAACCAGCTATCTGACAACTGCAAGAGAAGCAACTCACCTGGGAAATAGAGAGTTGTCTGAGGAGCATTTTCTATCAAAGAGACATGAGCTGAGATTCACCAGTTGCTATGCATAAGAAATGTGGCCACTACACTCATTAATTCTTGAACACTCTTTATTTTAGTGCTAAAAGTGTTGCGACATTTAGGTCACCTTTAGTCTGAAGTTGGCATTTGCCTCACAATTAGATTAATGAATACTCAGGGAAAGCTCAACAAATGCTAAAATCCAGTGAAATTGAAAACACTTTGGCGCCCATTAGAAGCCTACATTTCATCAGGAAAAACTGACTAGTTCATTTGGACCATAGGATATTGCATAGGTTTGTAGAATTTTCCTAGGTTTTTCTCCAAATTTATAGCAGTTTTTCCACAACCCTCTCCTATACTTAAGGAATGACAAAATCTTCACATCTTGGAGTGTCTCCCGTCTGAAGGGCCTCAAGGGAACGAACAATCTTACTTCAAGGTCTGTGATGCTGATTGTAACATAGGAGAGGAACTGAAATAATAAAAAAAACAAACCCTTGTCATCTTGAAGACAGGAGAGAGATATAGGTCATCCTTGAAAGTAGGAATGCAAGGGCCAACAGCCTCAGTCTGTGCAGAAGGATTGTGCAGGCTCATGGCCAATGATGTGAAAGCACACCCAGCACAAGATGGTGCAAGTGAAGATGGGAGCAGGGATGCTTTTCCTCCCTCTCCCCTGGTAAACCCAGGCCTCCATATGCTAATTAATAGTCCTTATGGTCTGAAACTGAGGCATTAAAAAGCTCTGTGTAGCCTGTGCTATCATAAAGTACAAGGTCATGCTCATAGGGACAAAAATCAAGACTATCTGATCTATGCTGATGTCTCATCACTTTGGAAAAAATAGAGGGGAAAGACCTGATGTGCATTTTTCAATGAGAGGATGATGAGAAGTAATTAATTTGGTGTGATCATGAAAAAAGCCAAATCACTGCTAGGATCTTTAGATCACTGCTAGGATCTAAAAGATGAGGTCATTCCAATAGCGATACAAGTTACTAATGATGTTGTAAAAGTCTCCATCCAGAATATTGAACATAATTCTGGCCATCTATATTGGTGAGAGATTTGTTCAAATGGTAACAGATGAAAAGACTGACCATTAGGATACCCAAGGGAACTTGGAAACCATTGTAGAGACTAAAAGATCTCACATGATTAGCCAGGAAAGTGGTGATAATAGAGCTCTCTTCAGGTATTACACAGGACTGAAAGGTAAAAGAATTTTGAAACCTCAAGGTCGCTGCTAGTGAGGAAATAAAGCAGCACAGCTTAGACCTAATGAAAAGTACAGAGAAAATGAAAAGGTCTGTAAGCTTGGAAAGTTTTGCAACAGCCTGCTTGAAAAGCATCAAGGAAAAGTTCACTCATTCTAAGGCAGAAAACAGTCACTTAGTGGGAAGAATCCCACAAAACTGTAAAGTCAGGATCATGTAGGTCCCGCCCAATCCTGCATTACCACAAAGCTTCATAGACTGCTGACATCTTCCTAATTCTGAGTCTAGTGGCAGCTGATCAGTAGATTCAAAAATATTTGGAGAGTGGGCAGACCCACAGTAAGCCTTGTTTGTTTATCCTCCCATAATAAAAACCATTCATGTGACTGAAAACCCACAGAACTCAATAAAAGACACCGAGCAGAGCAGACAGAAAGAAAGCAGCTTGCCCAAAAGACAGGAAACACAACTGGTTATTGGGGTGGCTGGTCCCAGTTAGGTATCTTATCACCTGGCTTGGTACAATTAGAGAAATTACTTTCCTTTTAGGTATTTAACATCTTTTTGCAAAAATAACATCAGTAATATAACTCGGTCCTAGTAAAAGTGATAACAAACAGTAGTATGTTGGAACTAGGATACATTTTATAGAATTAGCTTAGAACAAAGGATGATTTCTTATCATTCACACCATATATTCACACTTTTTTCCTTCAGGTAGGAGAAGGAAAAAAGATAATTAAGTTTTCAAAATGTGATAAGCAAATACCTTCAGAGTAATGATAATTAAACTGTGTCTCACTTTGGTAATTTAATTTTAAATAAAAATAAATATAATATGTTATTACATGTTTTTAAAATGTATTGCGCTAGCTGAGTAAACAAATTTTTATTCTCTTTTCTTCTTGATAGTCACTTGAAAACTAAACAGATTAGATATATGGTATAGTTGCCTAAAAAAGTAAATATACTGGACTTAGTGGCCCAGGAGGTCTCCTTCAGATTCATGTTCTAAGAACAACATGTTTGTGTGCAGATATGGCTTTTGTGCTAGCATGTGAAAGCCCTCAAAATGAAGAGTGTTATCTACCATAAAGTAAGTGACAATGAGTGCAATGAACCCATTTTTATTGGATCATTTCTAAAATGGACATGAGAAATGTTCAATATATGTTTACTCAAGTTTTCCCAAGGACTTTTCTATTTCACATTTCCCTGGTTTCCTTTGTATCTATCTAAAGATTAAGAGACAATCTTTTCTTCAACCCACCAAACCCTGTTTTGGTATTACTATATTGAGCTTGAATAGTTAAATAACATCTGAAGGTTCTTTAAAAATATAAAAAAGAAAAAAAAAGAAGGTTTGCTAAGAGGTTATATATCTGCTGTACACTATATTATCTTAGCATAAGTAAAAGTATACTTCTTTTAATCAAAATATGACAAAGAGGGCACATCTACATTGATATATGGACAATGTAATCCCACAAGCTGTCAGAATCACAAATAGAGAAGATGAATTTTAAAGGCAGAAAAGCAAACATACTCAATGTGAGGAAGGTTACTGCTGAAGGGACTAATCTGACTTTTTAGAAGAGCATGGAAAAGATATTACATGTTGACCTTAGAGTGTGTCACCAGTTGTTTTTCAGAAAAAAATATAACAAGTCCTAACACTCTTTATGCTTTTCAGCAGCAAAACTCATCTCAAAACATCCAACTTGTCATCTGTGCAACTTTGCCCTTTACATACAGAGCTTCTAGGTGAATATACTTATCGCTACAGATTTCCCTGCTGCTTTTGGCTAAGAAGTCAACAACAAATTCATGTTACCTCAGTGTTTTTTCTTCTTTGTGAGGGGCAGTGAGACATTTTATTTTACACAACAAGACCCCACCTAGTTTCACATTTAGCAAGCAAACTTTGCACCTGCGAATTCAGACGCACGGCAGATTTGATTTATGATTAGAGCCTAGGCTGAAAACACAAACAAAATGGGTCTGCTTTATCAGTAACAGGTGTAACCACAAGATGTTCTTAAATTTCAGTATCTGTGGGTTTACAGCTAGTCTTCAAATAACAAGTCTACTAAAGAAAGAGTATTACAATAAATAGCATTTCAGACAGCTTGTGTTCCAGCTGCGTTGTCTTTATTAACCAGACCCCATACCTGGTTTTCAGCTTGTATAACACCCTGACAACCCACAGACAGAATAAAGAAAAACATGTGTGTTTATTTTGGTGGCTAGTCTGTAAAACACAGATAAAAACAGATAATACAATTTCACAGATAAAAACAATTTCTGCCTGTAGATAGTGGTTAAACTGCAGTTTTCTGATTTTAGAGAGGAGAGACTGGGTGACTTAAAATTTAGTTCTAGTTTGCCTAAGCAGTGTATCTAATGTTAATTGAAAGAGTAGATATTATTTGACAACACTGCTGGAAATCTGGCTGGATTCCAGGAAAAGAGGGAAAATATGATAGAGCTGTTTATTTTGCATTCTCTACTGTGAATAAAATATCTAACTTAATCTAGATATTGTTTTTTCACCCAGAGGGATTGATAATCCAAAAATGGCCAGAAGACTATAAGGGAAAATACATTTTTCTATTTCAGAGTTAGCACCTGTACTTTCCTCTAATGAAAAGTAGCTGAGAGACATTTTGCATTTCCATAGAAGTGAGAGACAACAACCAATTAGGAAATTACATTCTATTTGCCATCACTCATCAACATCCCCAGCCCACTCCTGCAATAAAGCCCCCACATAAATAATGCAAGAGGAGATCTTTACAGACAAAATGAGTTTAGAATAGCAAAGTTTCCTCTCAAGGAAATGATTCTGATCAGTTCTGTACAGGAGAAGGAGGGGGCAGGGGTGCTGTGTGGAAATCCTGCCTTTGGTTCTTCTCTTGTGCATTTCTGTTCGGGATGTTCCCTCATTACAGCAGCAGATATTCAGCACCAGGAGGTGATGGGTCTTACACAGCTTCTACTGGCTGAGTACCCTCATGATTCCCTACCCCACAAAACATGAACCCTCCAGTTTCTTCAAAGAGATCACTGAACTATCCAGAATAAAGGTCCCAGACCACCTTTTCACCATGTGATGTATCTAGGATGACAAGTGAAACCTCTAGTCAGCAGCAGACAATGGGGGAATAAATATTTGCCTTCTCCTAAATGGAATGAATGAGAGGAACAGCTTTATTTCAACATCTGGACTGTAGCTTCAGTAATGATTTTTCCTGGTTATTAATTGGCTGCTATGTTGATAAGGGACCCATGGATGCATATTACCTCAAAGTGTTACAAGTTTTTCATCAAAAGTTTTTCACCTTCGAGGTTCCCCAAAAAAAGAAAAGAAAACTAAGAGACAACAATAAAACTCTTCATCTAGGACCAGAGGCTGTGTCAAAGACAGCAGCAGGTTCAAATGAGCATGTAGGGAATCTGACATGCTGCTTGCAATTCAGAACAGAAACACCCTAAGAGAAAAACCTACACAGCACCAAATGAACATGACTGGGAGCTACAATTCTTGAAAGTTGCACTTTTATGGGCCTTTTTATGTTTGACATGATTGTTACAGACAACAGGATATGCAGAGAAGGATGATGGAGAAACATGTTTTTTAAACTTATTTAAAAGTATTGCGGTACAGTGCTGAGAAAAGCGTGCAAGTCACTGATTTCTATTGCTCTTCTTAGATACTTCATCAGCCCTCAGTAATCTGCTATCCAATCTCCTCTGATGTTTTAGGAAATTTATTACTGCCAATATCCTTGCAGGTTAAGGAACTGCTATCAGCCTGCTTGGAACAAATAAAGCAGGTGGAGAAACAAATTTTGTATCAAATAAGGAAACTGTTTTAAAGTTAGGAATAAAACCTAAATTTCTTTATCCACATCTAAAGCCACAGCATTTTAACCTCTGATTAAATGTCAAGTTCAAAGGTATTTTTTTGTCGTTATCAGTGCTCCCACATAAAAATCAGGCTTAGATCACACCAGAGATAGACTATTTTGGAATACATCAAAAATCATTACATTTAGACAGAAATCAGCAAGCAGGAAATTTTGCCACACTAATATTTCTATGATCAGGATAAGACTTTTAGTATTCTGTTCAGCAAGAACCCTTGGGCAGAACCAGTCAGACAAAAAATGATAAAAAATTTGGCTCTGTAACCAGGTATTGTAATGGCTAAAAAGATGTCCACGGGGGGGGGAGGGGGGGGGGTGGGGGAATAAAAACTTCAAACATATTTATTTATTAGTACAAAACCAACAACAGAATTAAGGTGCAACAAAAGAATTAAGGCGACATACATTTAGGAGAATAATTTTGAAAATTTTCAAAACTCATATTGTCTCAAAACTAATTTGATAAAATCATATGAGAAAAAATACCATTATCAAGTTCTACTAGATATTAATAACTAAAAATGTCTCTAAGATTAGATGGGAGAGAATGTAAAAATCATTATTTGTTTGCCTTATTCATATGCTAAGATGATGTCAAGGTATTTTCTACTGTCTATTTTTCAAGAGTTGAATTAAAAGAATCTCAGGTGCTCCCAGCAACAAAACTCTTTGTACAAACTGTTTACCAGACTTACTGAGCATTGCTTACTTCTGCCTTGAAAAAGAAAGAATGAATTTCAGGGCCACACAACCACATGTGAAATACAACTGGTATTAGCAGAGCTGAGGCCCTGAGTTATTGAATAGCTCATTAGAAGGACACACACTGAACTGTAAAGGTTATAAAAAGACACATCCAAACTTGCTAACAGTTGCTTTCATGAGAAATTTTTAGTGAAAAGGTCACTAAAGAGCTTGACTTTCCCCCTGCTCCAATTTACCATGAAATTGGGCAGTACTGTGCCTGAATTACAGGAGGTATTAACAATAAGAAAATTAAAACAGCTAGAAAACGTTATTAAAAATCACAGAAGCAGCAAGGTTAATATTATATTTGTTGTTTTCCAGACACAGTCAGACAAGGGATATGGGATGAATAACACTACATACATATTAACACAAATTATATTGTACAAATACACACACATCTGCACAGGCACACACACACACATACATGCATTAATGCTTTACTCTTATCCATAACCTGCCTCCCTGCATACTGGGGGAAAAAAGTCATCAATCCATTGACTTACAAAAGATACAAAAGATTTACATGGATAGCCCATTACCCCAATCCCACTGACATGCAGCAACTCATGTGGGGGTAAAAGAGGAGGAACACAGTGGTGGACAAAGCCTTGGGTTCACCCTCTTATTTTTTCATAAATGACTACAGCTCATCTACTTTCTGCCAGCTAGGCAGCTGGAAGATTTGTCCCTTTGAAGCCCAAGTATCTCATTCCCTTTAGTTCACCTCCTTGTAAAAGGAAACAACACATTTGACCTTTTATTATTTTAAGACTTTATCTCAGATCTCTAATACACTCCCCCCCACCACGAACAAAACAAAACCAAAAAACCCAAACAAACAAAAAAACCAAACCAAAACCACAAAACTAGAAAAAAAAAAAAAAGCTAAACTGTCTTTAGACAGTTTAGCTGTCTGACATAAAAGACATAAAAGACATAACTGACATAAGTGACATAAAACAACTGTCCAGTTCTTCACTAAGGATGAGACTCTAATGGTCTGAGGCCAGGTAAATATCACATGAAAATAAAAGCCTTTTCCAAGTTACTTTCAGCCCATGTCCAAACTGGTAAAACAGGGTGGGGATTTTGTTCAGCATCTATGGAGCCTAATCAGGCATTTGAAATTATTTCAGCAGGTTATAGATTAGCAACAAATTAAAAAAAGAAAATCCTTTTTGGATTTTCCTTATTGGAAAATTTTTTCCAATAAATACTGTAAAGGGAAAAAAAAGTCTTTTGTCTGGGGACCACATCATGTGGTGTGGAAACACATATCAC
Source organism: Dicaeum eximium (assembly GCA_013396995.1). Classification (NCBI taxonomy): domain Eukaryota; kingdom Metazoa; phylum Chordata; class Aves; order Passeriformes; family Dicaeidae; genus Dicaeum; species Dicaeum eximium. The sequence goes on along the minus strand of VWZP01001440.1, from coordinate 2,200,629 downwards.
ATGGTTGGGAATAATAGAAGTAAAACCCCCAAACAAAGCTTTTCTTTCCCTTTCTTGCCTTTGCTGCACTAAACAAAACTAAGCAATCTCAAGTTATGTGAAATGAAATCATGGCTCTTATCTAGGTCACAAATTTTCCCTTTTTAGTAAATAGATAATGACTCATCTTCACCATCTTTCTCCACGTTATGGTATAAGTACACCAAAGTCAGAGGCTGAAACGGTGTGAGAGAGGTGAGCACATCTCAGCCCAGACAATCACAGGTTAAAGGTTCTTTTTTAAAGTTATAGATCAGAATGGAAGTGGAGATGAGAGGATCTGTATCCTCTGCTTACTTATTGTATCACTTGAACAATTCAACAATACTCTACGCTGGCCATCCTGAACTCCCTCTGGTCCCAGGGCTCCTGGTCCTCCAGGCATTCCCAGTAACTTGACCCAGCCTCAGCACTCTGAGCTGAGAGAACACCTGCTGGCTCTAGAAACCATTTTGAACATTTTCCTTATACTTCACTCCCAGAACCAAGATTCACTCAACACAATGGGATGCTGGATTTATGCACAGCTTTGTCTACTCAGGCCAGCAGTCAGGAAGTTCAGCATTGCAAAGGTATGAAAAAGCCAACAGTGGGCATTCAATGCCCAGCATCCTGAATCCAAACCTCAGCTCCTTTCCTGAGCACAATGAATCAGGCCCTTTTCTGCTGTGTTACTCATTCTCCTGCCAGCCATTATCCTCCATTATTCTACTAGACAGCCTTTAAAACAGGGCAATGACTTTCTGCATAGATTTCCATACTTTCAAGTCCAACTTTTAAATCATTGTGCGTTCACTTCATGTTGTGAACCTCTTTTTGCATATTTGTACAGCATTACCTTCCTGTGCCCAGCTTTCCAGACCTTTCAGAGCACAAATATTCTGCTTTTGATTCTATTATCTTGCTGCTTATCAATCACCATCTCACTGGTCCCATACAGCTGCGTTTTCCATGGGTTTCATCTAAAGTAACTTTTTTGTCACCAACAGCACATAGAACTTCAGGAATGGAACACATTAATCCTACATGTAGTCACAGTAGTTGGCTATAATTATGAAACCTGAAGTCTTGAATATTCCAAGCACCTATGCAGACAACCACTGATAATCCACAAGGCTCTTCTCTAAGGTCATTAGGCATTTCTCCCTCCAAAAACCATTTTTAGCATCATGTGCGTTAATGTACTCCCTAAGATCACACATTCTTCTTGTCTAACCAAGGTACCCAAAAATAAGGCCTTCTTAGATGTTAAAACTGCAACTTTCTAAAAATACTTCATACCAAAACTTGCAACAAGCACAAGGAAAAAAAAACACTAATTACTTACTTCCAGTTGGTTGAATTAATTACTATTCCAAAAATGCATATGCTTAGGGGAAAAAAATGTCAGCTTTTTGACAGTTTGATCTAATACCCTAATACAATATGCACCCGTGCCACATGATGAATGGAAAGCTAAACCAAAATGGAAAATATACATGAGAGTTAGATTGAAAAGATAAATTATTTTCTTATTTGGACATGTCCTGTTAGAAAAAATGATACCAAAAAGCTGCTTCCTAAAGTTAGCTGAATTCTGTGTACCCAGGCAGTGATGAAGTGTTACATAAAGTATAGAGCAAGTTTTTCTCCATAGAAAACCTGAAGTATCTTTTTCTCCACCTGTTGAAAGCATTGTCCAATGCAAGAAAAGAGAAGAAAAAGACTACTGAAAGTACTTTAAACTTTAAGTATCTCCCTGGATAAAGCAGATTCTCTTTTCAAGTTTTCCGAACATGGAATTTAAATAAATCTGGTAAGTGAAAAGAGGAAAGCATTGAAATAACCACATAAATACCTTCTTTAGAGATACGTACAAGTTTTGACACAGAAGAAGAAATGGAAAAGGGAGGGAAAAACCTTACCTCTGATTCTGAGCAAGGGCAAGTGTGACTCTTCCAGTCCCATGAGTCAGCTGCAGTTTGGTAACTTGCCATTAAAAAATTTCCTTCCAAGTAAGGTGACAAAAGGCTTTCATAAAAGGCTAAGATATTTATATATATACTGCCTAAAGCAGAGAGCCATCTCTGTTCTCAGAAACCAGGCTTATCTTTCCACACAGACCCAAGTACTTGCTATGTTTGATCTTTGGCCCCTGGTGCTCATCTCCAGGAATGAGATAGAATTTATCCATTGCTTTCTCCATTGTCCTCGCACACATCTTGCTTTCAGGGAGGAGGGGGGCTAAGGGTTCCAGCACACTTTCATCACCTTCCATGGTTTGTGTTCTGCCTGTCCCATCTCTTTTGTTTTTTATCTTAGTGTGTCATGTCACAGGCAGCAGACACCGAACCAACCAACAGGGGACAGCTGCACTCCTGTGCTTGTGAATGGCTGGGCTTTTGTCTACACATCAATACCCACTGTCACCTCAGCCCTGGAGATCTCCAGTGGTCTTCTCCTGCTGTTTCTAATAACTCTTGAACTCCTAACCTAACAGCACTTTATAAGAAAGGATAAAATATGTTTTAGAGGTGAAAACATCAACACCATGTCCTACCTACATATTTCAAGCTGACAGGAGCGAGACTAATCTCACACAGCTCTACCTCTGAGCTACAGGTTGCTTTTGCAATCAGCAGAAAGAAGTGGACTTATCTAAGATACAGTTCACTGAATGTCTCTCCTAGGCACCAGACAGATCTCTTGGATGTCTGCCATACAGCAAGATAAACTGCATCCTACAAGAGCCCATCTTTCTCTATCAACCAGCAAGAGAGCCCATACCACCAGCTTAGGAGCCAGTGTCAATGTCTTCACTGATGCTGGGATTTCCAGAGCTCCTGTGCTTGTGGAGAACACCTCTGTGTGAAGAACACAGCTGAATATATAATTAGGGGCAACCTCAGGGATCTGCAGCTAGGGATAACCTTTGATCATAAAACAGGGAGCAAGACTCCCATGACAGCTTCCTATAGATCTCTTTTGCCTTATTCTGAAGTCTATGTCAGTGGTCAATGATGAAGACAAAATGTTGGCCCAGTGTGGAACTTGGGTCTGATCCAGTCTGCCTAGTCCAACACTAAATCCAAATAAATGTAACAAAAAAAGAATAAACATTTTGCTCTCAGATACTTTCCAAGGAGAAAAAGACAGATAAATCTCAGAAAGGCTGATTCAGTCTCATTGAATTTCATTTGGAATTTATAATTTATTCCAATATTACCACTATGTAAATTCCTACCAAAGCTGAATGTTTGTTTGATTCATTAGCTCATAGTTTTGCATTCACCTTTCATGGGCTGGGTTGGGCTGAGTATGCAGAAATCAAATGCTGGCAGACTGCAGATTAGAAGGATTTATTGTATGCCTTTCAGGAAGAATCTAGACATAACTATCCCCAGGGAAATACTCGCAAAGCATGGATTCCTCTTAAACATAGAAGCCAGTGGGTGGTAACAGGCTGCTCAAGTTATCTATTTGTTAGTACACAATAGCTGATTAAAAAGCTTTTTATTGATTTCCTGGGTGAAAATCTGTGATTACCTTCACAGCTACCAGTATTATATGTAACAGCAAGATACCCCTGTGGGGTAAAAAGAGATTTTGCTTTTGAGTTAAAGCAGTACTTAGAACCAGTTAGGTTTACTTGGAAAGCAGTTCCACCTTACTAGGAAATTCTAGTGTTTTGACACTGATTTTCAACAGATTTTGACAAACCTGAATTTTAAATTTTTTTCTTTAGAGTTAATGAAGAAAAAAAGAAATCTCTACAAGTGACAAGAGGTCAGCCATGTGCTTACCTGTGACTGGATACAGAATCACCTCCCTGCTCAAAGCAGGTAAGTGGACAAAAAATTCCCACAGCAAATGCATTTGCTCTTATTTTTTAATATGTTCCATCCTGCGTTTCAGAAATCTTAAAAAAATTTCATAAACTTCAGTATGCTGGAACAAAATGTATTCAAGCCAACAACTTTTTCCAGCCTATTTCTTTGCTTTTTTTGGGTGAGCTTTAAGTATAGTTTTTAAATTTCCTCAATATCATTTTTATCAGATGGAAGAAGCCAAAAAAGGAAAAGACAGTCAGATGAAACACAAGGAAGGTATGAACTAGACAGAAATTGCCACACAGTCAGAAAAACACAAGACTATTGGGAGAAGCAAATAAACAAATGGGTTGTTTAGATTGTTTACTAGGGGAAGCAGTTGAAGAACACAGACCACTTCAGAAAAGGCTGTTTACCATCACATTTTGTGTATGGACTGATCATTGGCTAGGTTATAATAACAATTACCCTGCCCTTGTGTTGGGTGGTGCTGAAATCTGAAGTCACCTTTCTCCTTTCTTCCAGATATACTGTAACAATCTGAAATTACAGATCTTTAAAATGAATTAGGGGAAAGAAGAAAAAAATCTTAGCATCAATTGTTTTCATTTTCAGCACATTTCTAGCAGATTCAGAAATGTCACAGGATTTCATAAGCTGCCTCTCATTATTTCAGTCCCAGAAATGGTGGTTGCATCATCTTACAACACTGTTTCTGAAATTTAATAACACAATACACAGATGCTGCAATCTAAGGGATTTTACAATGAAAATATCATAGAAATCTTAATTAAAAACTTGACCCACTGCAAGCCACTAAACATCAGAAAATGTTTAAAAAAATGAGTGATTGTCCTAAAAACATATCCACATGAATTATATACTGAATCCTCTGGATTCTTCTGTGCCTGCAGTTTTCTGTATTTTTATTACTGTTTCCTTATACTCTCTAATTGCCTGCTGAAAAACAATCTGGAAATAAAAGCAGTGTGATTCACCTTTACCCTTAAGAGCTGAACCTCATGGTTTGAAGTGAAAATGATAAGTGAGAATCAATGATTAGCCAGAAATACAACTTACTACACCGGTCACAGAAAAGCTGGATTTTTTTCCTAAAATTGTGTTGTTTATATCCACTAACCTATTAGCAAATTCTTCTGCAGACTGCAATCTCCTCCTCAGCCTCCTGCCACTAGAGCACCCTTGACAATACCCAAGATTCTGTTAAGATCTCTGGACCTCATCCCTTCTCTATCTTCATCTCCCCGCACACCCTTAGCTGAAAAATAAATCCAGTTTGCCTTGAGATTTTGCATTCATTCATTCATTTTGACTCATGCATTGGCCATTCCCACTGAGCAAACTAGGCAAGAATCACTAGGAGATGACCTGTCTGTACCCTTCTCTCTGTAGTGTCCCTTGTCTTTCTAGAACCTGGTTGTCATAAAACTTGTAGGAAGTTACTCTCTTGTAGTAAGATCTGCTGTATTTTATTAAAATTGGCTAGTAAATTTAAAGTTATTAGAGGGCTCAGGGAACTTCCAGCCCTACAGTTTGGTCATAAAGAGCTTCTTTTCCTAAGATGACCGGTTTCTCCATTCCCATCACACTCTGAAACACACAAAAGGAATTCCATTATTTCAATGCATTCAGCTTATGGAATTTCCAAAGAGAGAAAGGAAAACCTTTACATTAACAGAGTTAGATCCTAGCTTGCTCTCAGCTCAAACCAGCAACTCTAGCCCAGTAATAGCTATGGTGGTGATTTTGAACTGGGAGAGACCTCCCCTTCCAGAGAGCAGTAATTGATAGAGGGGACACAAATTGATAAAGCATTCAGGCACTTGGAGTCCTTCATGCCAAGATGAAGAGACTGCCAACATGTTGAGACAGTCTCAACATTATGGAGACTAAGGAAGAAGTTAAAGTGTCTGCCAGATACAAGACACAAAAGCAAACTATAAGTTAAACTGAAAAGAGTAGAATGCTGTCTGCCATCAATTACAGCATGGGCCATCCATGCTGACTGTGTATTACCAGCCTGCACATTTATTTGTGATTCCCAGCATCACCTGCAGTCCCCCTTTCCAGCCTACAGTTGGTTGATGGGGACGCTGTTTTCCTTCTAGTTCAGTCCTGTGTGGCTTGATAAGAGTCCAGGCTGATTTCTGCCCCTTTAATCTTGCAATGCACCCTTACATAAATTAAAGGGTTAATATCTTATAGACAAACAGTTCCAACCATTCTTTTCATGGCAGTATGACTAAGAAGAGGAGGACATATGATTATTCAGGACACAGCTAATAAGTCTGAAAATGTGAAGTGTTAACCAGAAAGAAAAGTAAAATGTGCGGAAATGTGAACTTTAAAATGAAACTTAATTGATTTCAAGAAAAATGTCTGAAGAAATTAGAGAGAAAAGGCATATTAACAACACAAGAGGTGGAGACAGTCCCTTTTTCTTCCCACTCAGGCTTTTTTCCTTTCAACTTTTTCAGTTTATCTACTCTATTAAAATCTCTTACTCCCAGACTGTTGTTCAGAAATCTCATTAATCGAGATGTAGGAACATAACAATGAAGAGAGCAAATAGATTTTGATTCATAGATGTTTAAAGCTGCAAGAGATTGTTCGCACTATTTATTTTGATGTCTCATATAACAGAATCATTCGTCTAGATTTCATGCAGTAATTCTAGCAGTGGAAGAAAGAGAAAATCTTATGCATAAATAAAGTGTTCTGAGATCTCATATTCACACATATACATACAGATATACAAACTCAGAAATTCGCTATCCAGAATATTTAAAATAATCCAAACGTCCAGAAAGGAAAAAAAATAAAAATAAAATCAGGGAAGAATTGCCAGAAAATGCCGCAAGTTTCTCTTTATGCATCATATGCCTCCAGCCTTCCAGCTAGGGGCGGGGTGCTTCAGAGAAAATGATCTTATTACCTGAAGATAGGAATGTTTGTCACACTCATGTTTTCTGAGAGCTCAGCCTGTTCAATGTGAATGTTAATTTATACAACACAACACCAAATGACAACAAAACTAGAAAAGATTGTCTTATTCCAGTTTCTGAAGCTTTCTTCTCTCTTTTCCTTCTTGTAATTCTAGCTCCAATGTGGATACCTGCCCATGCAAAACTAGGATATTTTTTGTTTGTTTTCATTAGGGGCTGGGAAATTATCCCATACTCAAAAAGAAAGAATACAAGGAAAAAAAAATCAAGTGGATCTCTAAACATACATCAAACAAACATGGACACTGGGTGTCTCTTAGGCACCTTGGCAATGAAAGTCATAGTAGTTACAACAGAACTAATACCTGCCTTCAAGGCAGACCTAAGGCAGGAATACTCACATCCAGACCAAGTTTTTGTCGAAGTACATTATTGGAATAGGAGTGAGAGAAAAGACACAGTGGTACAGAGATGGAAGAACTTGTTTAGAAGAACATGAGAGACCAGGGAGGTCTCGTGCACTGGAACCTTTCAGCCCCTGAAACCCCTCACTCTGCTGAAGTCTGTCCCGTTCTTCCTGTGAGACTCCCACAGGACTGTTCCTCCTGGGAGAGTTTAAATTAGGTTGAGACATCTTTCTACATTTCAGAAGGAAGGTCGGTTAATTCCAGACCTCTTCCTCTAGGAGATAACTAGGTAATACTCCCCACCTCACAGGGAAATTTGGCCTGAGGGCCTGATTTACTAATAAGAATTTTTTTGTCTCCTTCCTTCATTGCAGTAAGCTATTTTTACATGGCTTGTCTTGCACAGAGAAGGAGGGGATGTTTTCTGTGAACTCTGCTGCTGAAGCTGAGTTCATAAATATCAAAGAAGAAAGAAATGCAGATGAATGGCAGCAGCAGTGAAAACGCTGAAGCAAGGAAGAGAAACGGGATAAGAAGGAGAAATGCTTGGGAGGATCATTTAAAAGCTGCAAAACAAAGTATTTGTTTTGCAGCAATGGAAATATCTGAAATGAGAAAGCAATTTGCAGGCTATTTGGCCTCAAAGCTCCAGCATGATCAAACAAATATGCCTGGAGAAAAAAACAGATCAGGATCTTTTCATGTTGTTAAGGTGCTGGTTTCCTAGCTTCCCTCCTCACTGCAAAATTAGCCAAGGAACTCACAGTTTTACATTTTCCTTCAAGGGTTTACATGGTAACCCCAGAACAGGAGCCTGCTCAGTCTCAAACTCATGGGTCACTTTTCTCCCACTTACCCACCACCCCTGCAGATTGAAAATTGCCACTACAAAACAAAACAGCTCTCTGCACCCTTGCCAACATTATATCTTGGGTATGCATCTGAGGGGCTCCCCCTCCCTCCCGCTCTCCTTTCTCCACTTCGCAACATCCTCTATCGCTTACAGCACAGAAACAAACACGAGTCACCTCTGCAACGGGGCAGGTCACCACTCTCCAAGCAGGCAGTGGAATTCATTACAGCCAGGAGTGCATTTATTTCACAAGTGTAGGATACAGACAGCAGGTGAGGGCCCAAAGTTAAGATTCCTGAGAGTACTCTGATGGAAATAACCACAACCCCACTGGAATTGTTACAGATCGTTGTTGAACACCAGAGCATTGTCAGTACTAAGCAATATTTGATTAGTTCAAGTGTCCTAACACTTAAAACCATCCCTCTTTTCGTGTTTCCAGCCATACAATGGTGAAGGTGTCTCAGATATTAGTGCATCCTCTCCATCAGGATAACTGCAGTTTCACCAGCAGTTGCCACTGCTTTCCGTGCTGACAACTATTCTGAGTCAACAGCAATTCCACATTCTATTTATAGGACCTTAGGGATCAGTTGGATTTTTGGGGAGGTTTGTAAAGACTTTTGTACTGTTATAAATATTTCTGGGAACTGATCCTGATAATTACTCTTTGCTATCTCACACTGAGTAAAAGGCTTGGGCACCCATCTCTTGTTTCACCACCTCACCGACGTTCAGTTCCCACGCGGAATTCCGGTTCCTAGGACCTTCTTTGACCCAGCTCTAGCAGCCATGCATACAGTAAAACAATCTGGATTTTAGTAAACCTGGGAAGGCATCAGAGGTGATGTGCTTCAGGTGAAACAGTCCATTTCCAATTCCTTCAGCTTCATATATTTTAAAACCTGATTTGATATATAATTTCTGAACTTCAGTTGCATTATGGTATTGCCTTAATGACACAAAATGTCTTTGAATAAAATGTTCTATAGACCTACAGACAAGTAGGATCACATATTGCAAGAGGATAAGATGACAACTTAAAGCTGGTTTTCAAAGGGATAGTAGTTTCAGAAGAATTGAATGTTTCAGAGTTTCTCAGAACAGGAAAGACTTTAAAGGACTCTATACTAATGTGACAAAATAGTATTGTGTTGATGAGCTATTAAACCTGAAGAAGTGCACCCTTATAAAACCTGAAATTATAGGATGAAAAAAGATGGAAAACAAACACAAGTAGTATCTTAAAATTGTATGCTAAGCTAGAGCAACACACACATGGATATCATTTTATCAGGACAACTGTGTGATTTTATGTGTGACATCAGGTCAAATACAAAACATCATGTCACTTCAATATCCTCTGATAACAGTTTCAAGTAAAATCAATTCAAATTGCACCTGGCTACATGCATTATTCTTTTAAAAATACATAATTTTTTTGGTCAGTATTGTTACTACAAAGCATTGCTAAAAATAAAGGCAATTTTGGTTGGGTTGGTTTTTGGTTTTTTTTTTTTTTTGGACTGTGCCAAAAGACCAGGTTTTGCATAGGGAAAAGAAAAATATTTTTTAATCATTTTGTAATCAGCTAATGCCCTGAATCATGAACTCTGACTGACCCAATCTAGCAGGTAAGCTAAAAGTTTTATGGATGATCATAAAGTCATGGTGTTTTTTAAAACTGCACCTTTACTGTTTGATTCTGACCTCCAGCATTATCTAAGTACTTTGTGAGGAAATATTTCATTTCATTTCCTTGAAATTTACCCATGATTATCTTCATGTGACCTCATGTCCTTTAGTTATGAAAGACTTTAAAAATCTGGGACTGGTTGGGTTTCTTTATATACCCTTTATATCTTCAGTGTTTCAATTAAAGCTAGGTTAGACTGTTTCTAATGCTAAGAAATCCTAAATTTTGCAAAATGTCAGGATGAAGTTTATTTTTCATACATCAACATGCCTAATTTTCTCAAATCCTGCTTGTTTACATGCTAAGAATAAATGCTAGACTGCAATGTCATGTAAACACTTGATTTAAGAGTTTCTTCCTTAGAAGCATCATTTGAATTAGACTCACACTGATTTCAACAAGATTGATCTTACTTTATATGATGGAATAAAGTAAGGGTTTACCAATACCTCCTTTTGGGAGAAGGACTTACTGAATGAGACATTGGAAAATGAAAAACCAGAGAGCACTCCAATCCCAGAAGCAGGAGGTTCACAGGAAATCACACACCTGTGTTAAGTTCAGGAGTACCCTGAACTTAAATAGGTCTGGATCAGATTTGCTGAAATCTTTGGGAAATGAATGCACTGCAGGTTCTTGCTGGCATGTCAACTCTCAATCTCAGGTCAGCCACTCCTAGAAACACCTGCTACAGTCTCGATAAATCTTATCCCTGCCAAAAGCAGACTAAATTGAGTACCCGCCTTTTGAAGTTTATTCTTCATGCTCTGCATAGGAAAAAATCTAAGCAAGAGGGTACTGCCTCCAAGGCAAAGGTGATTTTGGACCTTATTTAGAGTTGGCATAGTCCCAAAAGAACAATTTAGCTAGTAACTTTTACTAGTCACGATTTCACTCTCGCATTGGATGCACCTAAATCAAACTGGCAACATATCAAAGTCAAAACACAACAAAGTTTCCGGAGATTAAAAAAAAAACACTAAAAACATCCCATAAACAAACAACTCTGTTATATACCTATCAAAAACAAACAGAAAAGGTACTCAGTGTAGAGTCTGATAAGTAAAATTTAGCACTAAAAGTACAAACATAGCACTCCATCCCTTCCAGTTGTCATATTATAATTGCCTGTTCTGTTCTGTGCAACTGTTCTTATGATTATATTCAAGGTTTCAGGCAAGAGGTGCATGACTGAAGAAATATACTTCAGAAATAACATCTTCTTGACACTTTCTTGAAGTTCCTCAAATAATCATTTTCAGTATTTCTATAATAGAATGACTGAAGGAGTTGGGGAAAAAGATTAAGACAAAGAAAAACACTGAGGCAGGGAAAACCATCTATCCAATTACATGGTCATTTCCCCAGGGTGGTGACACATTATGTACCAAGATTTATCTGATTTTATATTGTTATCCCAGACAAGCTGCAGCCACTGTGGAGCCTACCACTATGTTCCCTTCGCTGTTTTCTGCTGTTAGCCAAATCTTCTGAAGTTTACTCAGATGGAACATTCTTATGCCTTCCACCTACTTTCTGTGACATCCAATTAAAGTGCAGTTGAGTGGAAAGAGCCCAAGACAATTCCATTATGCAGCAGGATAAGAGGGAAACATCAGCTCCTGCGCAAAATGGGTTGCTACTTAATGACACATCAAAAGATTTCTACAGAAATATAGTTGTTAGAATAAAAATGTGCTGCTTATTCAAGGCTAAAAATGCTCAAGGATTTTCGAGTCCATTGACAGAAATTTGCTCTAGACATGCAGAAACATTTATTAAGGATTTTACTCCATTATGGAAGCTGAAGTTGCTGCCTTCCAATCAAAAGTTCAATATTAGTTGGGTGTTTTTCCATCTGAACTACAGGTATCAGTTCTGAACACCAACATTTTTAAAGCAGCCTAGAAATGGCTTCAAGCTATGCTGGTAGACAAGAAAAATAACCCCAGGTGGGAGAGAAAGGCATCAGAAAACTTGACATTGTAGTCAGTCTCAATTCCCTAACACCCATTTAGAGGGTCTCTAGGTATGTCAGAGATATCACATGTATGTGAAGGAAAATGGCTCAGACTAAAACCACACCCTGAGACACACAACCATGTTACAAAATCCATCATCTTGGAAAGAAGGGATTTGAGCCAGAGAGCAGTGTGTTTTGCCTTGTGGAATTTGGTTTGGTATATTAAACATTATCTGGCTGTATCTGTAGAGAATTGTGGACAGAAAAAGAAGCTGGGCTAAAGATGGATCACATTTAGTTATCTACAATCTTGAAGCCTAAAGATGATAGTTTAGGGGATTTTTGTTTCTTTAAGAAAACCACTAGCAATTAAAATTTTTATTATTTGATAATCTCTGGAAATATATTAAAAATATTTATCAATAGCGTCTAGTGAAAAGTAAACTTAAAAATTTGATTATATGCAAAAGGATAGATGGACATGTTTAGGGACAAAAACATTTTGGAGACAAAATTATCAGATCAGCCTAAGTATCATCCTAATTATTCTAAACTATTAAGCAAATATCTTTGTCACTCAATGGCCTGGATTCTGTCATTTCAGACGCAAACACACTTCTAGTGCATTTGTTTAAATGGAGGTTTAAGGGTTGCTGATGAGCAGCTTGGCTTACCAGGGGGTTTTCATGGGTGGGAAGTGGCGGCCTTAAGGGGCTGTAAACAGAAATGTTTTCACCTGCTCTCAGTTTAATCCCCACCCTGCTCACTCTGTGGTGCTCCCCATGTATTTCAGAAATAGTCTGCCTTACTTTCTCAAGTTTCTGATGACCACAACCTGCAGAGTCAGATCCAAATCAAGCGTGTGCATTTGTGTCCATCACTCCAAGTGTCTACAATCATGTAATAGTAAAAGCATAGAAAAAAGCCATGTCTTCAACTGAGTGGGAAAAAAACCAAGATGGTAAAAAAATAATCCCACAAAAAACCACCTCACAAGACCCTAAAACCAAACCAAAACAAACAAAAAAACCCCACCCCAAAACCAACCAGAAGGCATTTTTTTGACTTCTATGAAGGCCTCAACTCTGATTTTGAAGGCCTGCTAAGAAATAATTTTGAGCACATTTCTCAAGGACCAGCCCAGAGAGGAGACGTTTTAACAAAATCTATTAGTGAACAATAATTCATGCTATCTATCATATTGTGCCATTCATTCATGCATGATCTAACAAGATGACATTTAATACAAAATAAGAATGATGAAGGTCACAGGAATTTGCACAATTTATTATTGGTGTCAAGCCAGATTAGTTTAGCCAGTGCTTGACTAAAATTTGCCTAGGATGACTCTCTCTGAGTAAAAGGTTATTATCCGGTGGATATTTCCCTCTCGTACTTGGTTTTACTCTGTGAGAGCAGAACTCACAGTGGGGAGTTCTCTGAATCTCACTGGAAGAGGTTTATTCCCATCTCATGCCATGATTCTGTCCCTGCTGTCACTTACTTTTCCAGATCCCTACAGTCACCCTTCTCAAAACCCAGCTAAGGACTCTGAGAAAATGCAGGAGCAATGGGACTCTGTGGGGAAACTGACAGAGAAACACCCTTGGGAGACCAGGGAGGGTGAAAGAACACCTGGTGTGTATGAGCAATGCCTGTTTTAAACATACCTTTGAGAGCTGACCTAAACAATCATCTGCAGGAATGAATGGCCCCTTTGAACACGAGTCAAAAATTATCCTACTTAATTAAACCATCTGATAGTTTTGGGATTTACTCTTGAAGACACCAAACCATTTTAGTTCTGTGGTCAAGACAAATATGAATTTGTAACGAATCCTAGTCTTTGTTGAAATATAACCCAGTAACACAGGTATAAATGCAGAAATTGTTCAGTACTTTTGGGAAATCCAGTCAAAGTTTATTCTTTCGAAGATTCTTGACACTGATTTTTTTTTTTAATCTCTTTTTAAAATACCACATTTGTGCTGCTGTGAATGCTCCAGACACTGCTCTCATCCATCTTTAATGAAGTCATCAGAGTTACATAAGGGTTAATTAAACCCCTGAGGCACAATACTTCAGTGTGGATTAAACAGTGGAGAATGAATAATATTCAAATTCAAATCTGACAAGCACCTATCATTCCCATATTATTCCTGGATGCATTGGTTATTCTAGTTCCCTCATTATATGACAAAATTTGTCCACAAGAATTGACATCAATTTCTACTTCATTTGGAATCATATAAACATCATTTATATCACCCAGTGTGCAGCACAGGGTTAAGCTACACCTCTGGGTAACAAACAAATCTAGGCTGAGTTTCCATGGATTCATCATGAACAAAGTAATGTCTTTGAAGAGGGAAGTCAAAAAAACAACACCACAGAAAGCCCTTTGGTCTGAGCAATTTTAAGTCCTAATGCAACATTCTTGCCTATGAAAATTAATGCTGTAAAAGCCCTGGAGAGAAACCTGTAGAAAAACTAATCCATCACTACAGCTAGAGATGGGAGAGACTTTTCCTCAAAACCTTTTTTCTTTTTTTTAGACAACAATACTTTCTTCCACTGAAATTATGCAAATAGTCAGGGAAGAATTTTTTTACCTTCTTTTTTAAAGTCTCCAGCAGAATCAATCCCTCAGTCTAGCTTAGTATGTAATCACATCAATATTGGACTCAGCACAGGAAGTGTGAGAGGAACAAGTGACCAGGACATCTTTTGGTGACACTTTGCCCGTTCAGGGTTGTGAGCTTCAGCCATGCAAGGTCTGTGCTGCTGTACAGGGAACAATTACTCCCATAAAGCTGCTTGTGACTGACTTAGTTTTTAAAATGCCAATGTGGTCAAAGTTCCTCAAAAATAATATGTTTCAATAAAAATTTAAAAATCAATGCCAGCCTCTTTCTCCACCACTTTAAAAGTCATAATATGTTAAAATCATTTGAAAGCCTCCTCTGAAGGAATCTACATGATAAAACAAAAAAATTGTACATTGAATGCAATGATCAGCTGCAATGTGAAAGCTTCTGCTTTTGTGAGCAGAGAGGAGCAAGCCCCATGATTATTTTGGGTTTTTAACACTTTGCTTGTTCTCACAGGTGGCAGCAATGTCCAATACCAGGCTTTGCCCGATAGATCGCAGGAAAACTTTGATTGCTTCTAACTTGGCAAAATGTAAACACTTGGGCTGTATTTTCCCAACATTTGTCTCTACCTCAGGCAAAACATATTGAGAAAGTATCAGTGAACATATTTCTGTAATTTTCAAGAACAAACATACAACTTAAAAAGAGATAAGGTTTTATTGAAGTGATACAAAACTACCTGGCATTGATCCTTCAAGAAACATAAGCCTTCCCACTCCTCAGCTTTGCTGCATGGGCAGTAGCTGAGAGCAGAACAGTGCTAATGTGAGAAGGGGGAGGAAGGAATAAAGTCTTACAGCAGTATAGTTGTTTCTGCAGAAATGGTCTGGCAATAGTTCATGGCACTGTTCACACAGACCACAGCCTGGGTGTAGTATCAGAACCTAGGGAAGTGATGTGCCTTTCCCTAAGGCAAAATGGATCATTCCAGCACTGTCCAAATTCCCCTTACCCTAGCTTGGGAGGTTTCTATCTGCATGGATGTGATCTAATAGAGTTCCCTCCCCCTGCTCAACTTCACAAGTTCCAAGCAATCCCTGTGCCTCTTCGAAAATGAATTACGTGGCTGGCTATTCCTGATCTCCTAAATTTCAGCTGAAATCACACCCTATCAGGCAAATAATCAGAACAGTGGGAAGATTTGGGAGCTTAAAGCAAGACAGGTAAGACAAAGTGCTAATGAACAAAACACTGAGTTTTCAAATGCAGTTGTTTTTCCTCAGTGTATTGAAAATAAATGAAGCTCATTTTCAAGGATAAGAGCATTCTTTGAGCCATATACCTGTAGCTGGGCTTGAATTTGTACTTCCAGTGCCTATAGAGAGTTTCATTATTTTTTATAATATTCTAGCTGCCATTCAAATCTCAAACAAATAATGAATAATGTAAAATCAATTGCCTGGGAATAGGTTTCCATATAAAAATCCAGTGAGTTGGGATAATGTGGCTCAATTTTTTTTCCCTCATTCCAGTTGTTCAGGAGCTGCTTTTAATCTTCAGACTCCCAGGTAATTTATATCCAGGAACCAAGTTACAGATTTCATTTCATCAAACAGACTGATGAGAATGATAAATTTTTAGATTGCTGAAACATACAATCCTGACAGGTTTGAGATGCTGTGAATGGTTTCAGGAGTACCTCTTGGGGCAATATTGCTTTTTATAGCTTCTTAGCTATGAAAAATCCATACTCAAAGCATGTTGAAGGATAAAACACAGTTCATAGATAAGTTTGGATAACGACCTCTGATAGACATTTTACCAGCTCTGTTGACTGATGGTTGTTGATTTTCATATTTAAAAGCAGTAACACATCTTTAATTACAATGGCAATCACCTCTAGTGAAGTAGGAGCTACACTGAATACTCCAATGAGCTTCAAGTACATTCACATAATTGCTCTCATACAATATATTTGAAAATTTGACAGTCATGCTAAATTAAATGCTTTTTTATTTTTGTAACTTGGCACTGCTATCACTCATTTCTAAACAGTGGGATTTCTGTATGTCTTTGGTACTTTCAGCCCACAAAGAGACCCAAGTCACATTTAAGAGGATGGCCTCAGTAGTTTGGCATCAGCTGCAGTGCAGGTCTTTCCCAAGATAATTTTAATAAATAATTAAAATTATAAGGCTTTTTTCTTCTTTTTTCTTTGTAATATATAAAATGTAGTGATTTATCAACATTTCAAGTCTTTTAAAGACTACCAAATTATTCACAGTGAAGATAAAAATGAAGGAACTTTGCAAATTTCTCTTGTGCGTTTTTCACCACTGCAGAAATCAGACTGCATTGAACCTTCATCTATATGCATTGTGAAAGCACCTTTGAGCCTGAAAACTGGTAGAGGGCAAAAAAGTGCAATGCCTCTAACTTCAAAGCAGCAAGCCCTTGAAAGCCATCAAACAAAGAAAAAACATAAGGTTTTTTTCATCAAGAACTGTAGACATGTAGGCAAGGTACCCCAGAAATATCCCCAGAATTAGTCTCTAACAATTGTTTTCTACACCAATGAAGAGCCAGACAAGACCAGACATTTGATGGAAATGTCTGGGACTTTTTTCTCATTTGTTTATTTTAATCAGTAGTTTCCCCATGGAAATCAGATTTATTTAATACAAAAGAAAACATCAAACACCTCCCACTTTCTTCCAGAGAAAGAAAAAGTAATAAACTAGAGATTTGGAGTGTTTCTGACCACCATTAAGAGTCACTGGCTTTGTAAGCTACTTCAGGTTGTAGAGATAAACACATTATTTAGGACATGTGTCTCAAAATTCTTTGCTAGCTGTATTCTCCTGAACTCATCTGGAATTCTGAGCTTTCAGTTTTGTATCCTTTGAATTACTGGATCATTGGAACATATATCCCCACAAAAATTCCTTTAAGTACTTTTAAAATATTCATAAGTTTTAATCAATAAATTACATGACTTGGGTTTTTCCAGCAACATGTTCACACCAAGTGTCAAAAAGATTATCTTACTTGGTTAAATTTAAATGAGAAGTTTCTCCTGTCTGTGGAACAAATGAAAACTAATATCATTGATCTTTGATACTATGGATATTAACAGTATTTACAGCCAAACAAATTTGTGCACTCTGAAGCCTGAGAGCTCCCAGTGTAGATTAGCATTTCTTCATATCAAAAGTCAGGAACAAGTCATTTGCACACCAATAAAAAACATACACAGCTCAGGACACCTCTAATTACTTTCAGGGATCAATAATAGAAATGTACCCTTTCTGATTTGGTATCAAAAAAACACCATCAGAAGTGCCTTCACTACAAGAATGAAAGAGAAGATTTTGCTGTTAAAATTGAAGTTAAACTGAGTTGACTTAAACTCCTCTCTCAGCAACGTCCTAATCATCCTATTTGATGAGGTACACAAATACAGCAAAGGTTCTCTTCATGGATTGCTAGCTCATCTGTAAATTAGAAATCAATGAAAACTAAAAAAGAAACAAGTTACAGTATCAGCAAAGTATTTCCATGAAAAAGAACTGGAAAAGTCTCTTGACATCTGAACTGAAATCTACACCCAAAAGAATCTTATTCTCAGTAGGTAAGAGCTCTGCCAGAAGGGAGAAGGATTTTGTTGGTTTGTAGTGCTGTGCTTAAGGTTCAATCAGGTAACATTCCTAAACCTCCACCCTAACACAGTTACCATCCTCACTAATGACTTGCCTGGTTTCCCACCTCCATGTAACATTACACTGGCACTAATTAAAAAATTAAGTGGTAATTCCCACAGATTAAGTCAAGAACTATATAGCCAAAGAGGAGTTGCTTACATGGGCCCACTGTAACTCTCCAGGAGGGGCTGAAGCCAAAATGAGAGGAAGAGGTTTTCTCTGTTGTTAATTAAACTGAATATCCTCATTTTATCCAGGCAGAGTATTTGCTATCTGTGGTCCAGTATTTAAAAAAAAAAAAGTTCCTACAACCTGGTTGCTCAGAACCACTGAGAAATCCCCCATTTCTTTAAATAATCCAAGTTGGCTTGGAGGCTTCAAAGCATTTGAAGTCACAGTGCCCACTCTCGAGATACTAAATAATGCAGCATAAGAGGAGATTCTGCCACACAGCAAGGCAAAAGGATAAAAGACGCTTTGAGCTGAAGGAGGCAATTAAGGTAGAACTGCAAGGGGACCCTCAGGACAAGTTTTGAATGTTCTCTGCGAGGTCACCTTTCTGACTTTCCAAGGACTAAAGGCAGCAGAGGAATAGATGTAACAGCCGGGCTTTCTGCTTATCCTTGGCAGCTCCTGGCGAGCAGCAAGTGGGTACAGACTAAGCCTAAGGAAAGCATTCTTCAAAGGTGCCTGACTGCCACTGAGGCAGCCAGACACAGCTTCACTGTTTGCAGTCTCTAAGGGGAGCATAAATTGCTTTTCAAGGGGGGCTAGCTGGCCATTGCATGCTGTGTTTCCCTCAGCGCTGGGGCACTCGTAAAGGCAAGGCTGTGGGGCAAGAGCAGCGGGAACACGACTGGTAGGAAAAGGCCAATACGTGAAATATTCTTCATCTGATTCTTTCCTTTCCCAAGTCACAATACTGACAGCCCTGGCACAGTGATGTTTTCAGCGCTGGGAAAGTCAGAACTACAGAGTTTCCTAGCTTCCCCCCAGTATGCTTTATTCATGCTACTGTGCTGTCTTGGCGTATCTCCCACGAACTAATTATGTAAGAGCAACCCTCACATCCTGGGAGTTGTTAGAACTTCCTGTTACAAATACCTATTGGATATGCCAACATATCAGAAAACATGTCATGATCCAAATCAGTTTGTATTTTTTGTGCAAGAAACATTTCTATAGCACTGCCTCAAACTCTTAATTAAGCAGAAATACAGTAATGACTCCAAGACAAACTCTACTCTCAGAGAATAAGAATAAACCTATGGCCTCCTTGATTTTTCACATGCACACAAGAGAGCGGGACTTTGGTTTAATGTCATTATTTCTGTCAGAATCATTGTTCACATATAGGTGAGCTGAGATTACTAGGCCATAGGACCCGATTTACATCCTGATTGCCCTGAATCGCAAGTATGAGTCCATTTCCCAAATGCATGACAAGAGTTCAGATTACTTTTCCACACTGGAGGAAAAAAGGGGGGAACGTGCAGTTTGCAGGCCAGCATGCCAAAGCTCAAAAATCCATTATGCAAATCATCTAGGAAAACCTATTTAGCCTGCTCATCTTGTTTGTTTGTCAGCTTGAACAAGGATCAGGAGAAATTCTTCAAGCTGTACAACTCAAGCTATCCTCTTGTTTCACAGTAACAATTTGCACTGATGATACATTTCACAAAGGAGGTGGAGGAGCAGAGGGTGCTGGAAGCAGCCACCTTTTTACCTCCTAGTTATAGCAAATGATTCCCAAGAAATTCTACAGCTCTGATTAAAATATCAGTTTCCGAGACGCACAAGAGCATACTGTGAAATTTCTATTACCTGATACTTTTGTAAGAAATGCAGCTTTTGCCTCTGAGAAGTAAACAGCTCAAGTCCAGCTTGACTTCACCTGCCTGAGCCCTGGGAATAAATACAGCCCTACATTTACTTTGTAGTGATGGATTTCAGCCTCTGTTTTCATAAGGTAGGAAACAGAATCACTTGTAATACCTTTGAAATAATTCAAGAATTAAAACAAAGCTACTTTCCATAGAAAGGATATTAAAAAAAGGTGAGTTATTTAGAGTTATTTAGGGATCCTACACTGGGAAAAAACCACAAAGAAACCCACAAACCAAAAATAGCAATCACCAAAAAAGCATCCTCCCAAAAAACCCAACCAAATAAGAGTAAAACAAAAACTGCTCCACTGCTGAAGAGTGAGTGCAGATGAATGTGATTTTCCTTAGGTAAACTCAGAACATAGGTGTTTTCTGATTCTTATTCTTGCAACAGCCCTGTTTTTTCACTGGCTGCAATTACATCTCTGCAAAAACATTTCTTCTTCTTCTTCTTCTTCTTCTTCTTCTTCTTCTTCTTCTTCTTCTTCTGTATGTTATCACAGAGGCATTACCACCATCTCTGATTGGATGAGCCCTGAGCAGCAGCACATCCCTCTTGGAGCTGTCTGGCATTGGCTCTGCAGGACAGGCAGGGAGCTTCCAGTAGCTTCTGACAGAAACCAGCCCTGTAGCTGCTCCAGTACCAAAATGTGGCCATACAAACCCAATACATTGTGGTACCAAATGCAGGACAGTTCATACTTTGTGAAGTGCCTTGATTTTTAAGGTTTTGTTTATCATATAGTGCCAATACAAGTACCCCAAATTCTTACAGATGGAATTAGAGCTCAAAACTTCAAACTGGGGAGCTTACTGAAGAGCTGGCACTTTCTCAAACCTAGTGCTTTCAAGTCAGAGAATGCTCATTAAAGACTGAGTTCAGCACAGAGACACACTGTCCAGAAAAGAAGAAAAATAGTGGGTGAGAAGAATAGTATAATTCCCCAATTTACAGCAGCTGAAGATCTATTGACGTGACAAAGACTGGCAATTTGGGCAAGAAACTGTAAAACACAAACAAAGATGTGTTTACATAGTTCTTGAAGAAGAGAATTCCAGATTAGCTTAGTCTCTTGTGTGTAAAGAAAAACAAGATTCTTGTAAAAGTGGCTTCCTACCAATGGTAAGAGCATTCCTATCTGTAAGCCACTAACTAAAGCACTGCCAAGACAATATTAGAAACCCTGAAGCATAATAACACCCTGACCAGCCACAGGAGAGCTGCCAGGGTCCCTCAGGGTTGTTTAACTGATCATGTTCCCCCTACGTGTCTTGTGACACTTGTGGGAATTGATCCTTTAAGATTTCATCCATTATTTCTAGCATATTTTCTAACTTCCACTCTGTTTGGCTCAGGTTTGATATTTAATAACCTGAAAAACAAACACAGGTGGGCTGCCAGGCTGCCTCTCCACAGCTTCTGCTGACAAAGGGGAAACTGAAGACAGCAGGCTGGAGCTGACTTTGCAAAGCTTGGCTTTTCTATAACTGTTTCCTCTTCTTTTTAATTTTAAAGACAGGCTCGAGCTTCCTCTGGGGAGTAGGCATTTTGGGACAGTCCCAGAACTGCGGGCAGCCCCAGCACTGGGCTCCTGCCTGTGAACAGGGGCTCTGCTCTACCCAACGCTCTGTTTTTCCCTCAATGTGTTCATTGATCTCTATATTTTTGATGATCACATTGCAGCCACCCACAGGGAATTTTTTCCCTGTTATTGTCCAACAAATCTTAAGTTTCTGCTCTCAGATATCTTCCCAAAAGATAGAGTCTACTCCTAGATTTGTTTATCCTTTTGCTTACATGTTTTTCAAATTTCACATGGCATCATTGAAGCTGTTACAGCACATTAGATTCAAATTCCAATAATTTTTCTCCAAATTGTCCTGATTTCTGATCTTGAATCATTTATTTACAAATA
Organism: Dicaeum eximium; assembly: GCA_013396995.1. Classification (NCBI taxonomy): domain Eukaryota; kingdom Metazoa; phylum Chordata; class Aves; order Passeriformes; family Dicaeidae; genus Dicaeum; species Dicaeum eximium. Next base: position 2,178,799 of record VWZP01001440.1, on the reverse strand, counting down.
TTTTCCCACGGTATTTACTTTTGTTCCATATTTTTCCATGCTGAGTCAGAATTAATATTACCATCCCATCTGGTGATTTCCAGATGCATTTGGAACCCTGCTTTTCCTGACATAAATAAAAACCCCAAAGCAATCTTTCTTAAAAATCATACATGTCTAGAAGAGAAAAGTGATCCTAGCAAAAAATGTGAAGTAAATAAAGGGATATTTTTCCTGGTTTTTTGTGGGTTTATTTCCCTAGAATTTTTCAAAAGTTGAAAGGATTGTTTCCACCCTAAGATGGTGCTTCATGAAAACCAACAGAGTTATGTCCTGTTCAAACTTCTCAGCAGTCTTATTGTTTAGTTTGAAAACAAAAGGACCAGGATTGTACTATGGACACATACAAGAAGGTCAAATAATTAATTTGGGAAACACTAGAAAACACTTAACATTGAAGCACTTGAGCAAAGCTTGGGCTGTTAAAAAAAATTTTTCTTCATTCATCTAGAGTCTGTGTTTTAGTTCCAGGGAAAAGAGTGAAAGCAAATTTTAGGAGTCTTTACTCAGCTATATTAATCCCATCCATAAAGCCTGTTGACAACTAGTCTGTGAGTAATTAGGAGAATTGAATATAAATTCTCATAAAGCTCAAAACACCATTGATCTCATATTCCCTCCAAAGTGAATAGGAAGTGTCTTAGTGACAGCTGGGTTTTTTCATTGATGCACATACAATGCAGGAAATGGTGTTTTTTGATTGTTACTACCCTGCAGAGTTTCTGGTAACCAAGATGAGATCCCTGTCAAAGGTGTACTGTCCTCATTTAATTTGGCTACTCAACATGCAACTGGAGAGGTCACATCATGTCAAGACACCTTCCCAGTGGGCTTGCAGTCAAAATTAAGAATGCCCCATTAAGAACCATCATTAATATGCATAAAGAGGGAGCACAAATAACTTCCCAATCTAGGCCTTCACAACTACAGTAAGGTTTAATATTAGCCTACTTCAAACAGCTGCAAACAAGCAAATATGAGAAAAAAAAGTGTCTGTAGTCAATTGTACCAACAGAATTAAGCAAAAATACCAGCAAGTCAAGTAGAAAATTGGCTAGAAATTGGAAATCAAGATATAATAGGCAATTGTTTTTGAAGGAGGCAAACAGGGTAGAAAGAATACTTGTTTTCCATCTCTATCAGTTATATAGATGAAGGAATAAGAATTCCTTCAGGAAATTCCAGAAATCGAATAAATACTATTCACGGATTTGCCTAAACATTAGAATAAGAAGAGATATTGGGTTCTAAATGCTGTCCCAACAGCACTTTGACACAGAAGTCTAGTAAATAGAATTTAATACAGCTACATGGACTCTGCATAATGGAAGTTAAATATTAATTCTAAACACAAAGTAAAGAGCAAATAATGCAGACAACAGATATTAAAAGGATTAATGAAGCGCAATAGATTGTTTCTCCCCGGCTGCATTGTAAGAGCAAGAAAATGGGAGACAAGATGCTAGGCTAGAAATCCTAAGTTATATTACACAATAAACAAAATAACCTATACTTGCCATACTAAATTCAGGTTTGGCTCATTATTTATAGGAGAGTATTTAAGGGAAAACAAAGAAAAAAAAGGAGTATGCAGGGTATATGCTATCCTAGTCGCTGTCAAATAAGAATTGCCATGAAGTTGTGTTTCCTCAGTTTGTTTCAAAAGACACATGAGTAAATGCTTTAATAGTCTTCAGTAAAAAATACATATGTTTATCAGCAGGTTCATTATTTCCCTCACAGGTACTTATTTATGAGTAAATTTATGAAATTTCCCTTAGGTTGAAGTAAAGCACATTCATTCCCCATATTTCTAAAGTAAACACGTCTGTGATTATTATTGATGGGAGGAATTATGTGACTGCAATACAGAGCAGGGATCATAAACAGTAAGACTCACCAAGCTGTGCACAGACACAAACACAAGCAATGGTGTTGCTAACAGCTGGCAAATATACAAATTCGGTGTTCCTGTTGTGTTGTGTGACATTAGGGTCAAACATGTGAAACAGAATTGTATAGCTTATTTGGAAGCCCCATACATTCCTATTAATGCATCATTAAAAGGCTTCTAGCTAAGCCTGGAATACAGTGTTAATGTGGTGAGCCATTCTGTTCATAATGGTGCATTGTCATTTTTAATAGCAACAAGACTAAATCCTAGAAAACATTTTCACATTAACCTATTTTTTTCCTCCAATCTACTTGCCTATGAATTGGATATGCATGGGCTATTCCTATCCCCTTTTTCCTAGTTTTTAAAACTGATGGTTGGAAAACTTCCTCCAAAAGAATAACTTACTTCATTAAGACTGATTTTGGACTGAAAACCTGTGAATTTTAACAAAAAGGGAAAGTCCGGTTCTTACTTCCCTCCCACCCCCAACTTAATCTCCTTTGTTAAAGCTCCAATTTACACATTGAAGAGTATTTGCAAAAAAAGAGACAGGCCTGTGATATAGTTCTTAAATAGTAATTTATGCTCTTAGATAGGCAAAGATTTCAATCTGAAAAAATTGTGTGCTTTTCTACTCAGTCCCTCTAACCTTAAGAAGTTGTTATCATGAATCTCTACCCAGGAAACATTAACTTGGCACAGATGCATGTCTAGAAAAAGTTAGCATTTTATGCATTTTAGTTTTCTGCTATCTGGCATATCTGCTTTCTTTTCCATCTTTCTTCACTGTGACTGGGTGCTTCATTCTCCCTTCATGCTTTTAAAGGAGCAATGTTTCCACCTATTTAATAATTTGGGTGCTAATCAGCCTTTGTTGACAATGGTCTTGATTAAGTTTCCCTCAAATGATGATGATTTAGTTAATCTACTACAATGATAATTGTAATTTATACCATAATTTACAAAGGCAATAGACCTGTCTAGAAATAAGGTCCGACCAAAATTTCTATAATATCCTAAAGCATTCTGGTCTGACAAAAATAGCCACAGATAGGAACTGACAAGAAAACTGAAGTTGCACTTCTCTGACAGACAGAAGACCCATTCCATCCAAGATTTCCTGCTCTTTGGAGACAATATAAAAGTCTTAACATTTCTCTCAAGAGGTGTTAATTCAGGAGCTGAGTTTAAGAAAGAAAATTTTAGAGTTCTGGATTCAAGTACAGCTTTGCTTCTTTATAAATGAGTCATTCCATGTCCTGTGTCAGGGCTATACCCTGGAAGATGAGCTAGGACATTTTTTTCCACTTAAAAAAGAATAAAAATAGCCTTGTGAAAAGAAGAGAAAAAAAAATCTGCTGTCCAGTTCAAAATGAATGCCACTACTTCTTTACAAGACTAGCATAACTGATGGTCTTGTACAGAACTTAGAACATGTGCTTTGTATTTTTGCTAATGAATGACTGAGCTAGTAATAGAAATTTTGATAGACAACGGTGAAAAAAAAGTCTTATTCAACTGCAGATTGTATTTTTATCCAACACAATGCAGTTTTCATGACGCATTGCAACCCCAGGCATAGTACATCATCTGAACAACACGAATATGATTACAACTCAGAGTCAAAGAATGACTCTAAGGACCACCCTTCAAACAGAAATGTATATTAAAAAATCAATTTCTTTGCATTAGTTGAACCTCTGGATTTTATCAATAGGTTGGTTACAGCCACTGGGCCAGACTTGCAGCTGATGTAAATCAACATAGTCAGTGGAGCTCCAAAGGACATGGAAGACCATTTGTGTCAGTCACAGAGAGCAGAGTCAAGTCTAGTAACACTCCAGCTGGTAGCCAGAGTTTCATTCCAAGGGAGAAGGAAAGAGAATCAGGTGTAATGGAGCATGAAAATTGATCCAGCACAGACTGTAGAAAGCCACTGACCACAGAGTTTGGACTGGATGACTGAGGGGGCAAACCTAATTAAGAAATTTGCTTTTGAGAACTTACTTAACAGTCTAAAATTTAGGTGTTTACTTAAACTAAGCATCTGGAGACCTTTTGCTGTTAGAGACTAGTAGCAGACACAGGATTCAGCTCACAAGGGGACTAATTCCTCTTCAAAGACTATAGGCAAAGTTATGCATTTATTTTTGTCAGATGCCTAACTTTTAAAAGGAAAAGCTCTGTGTAATTTTTTGCAAGTAATAGACTTGATCACCTTTCACCACCCCTTATATATTATCAATTACAATAAATTAGAAAAACCCCACGTACTTGAAGGACAAATTTGGGTATGGACAGAAATATGAACACCTCATTCATTGTATATGATTAAGAATTGAAAAAATGGAGAGACACTGCATATTGAAATAGTCACAAATATGTAAAAAAGACAGCAAGAACTTAAATAATTTGTAGAAGTGTGCAGCATAGATAGGACAACATTTCTATACCAGCAAATGGCACGGTAAAAATGCTAACAGCTAGAGAACTGAACTGCTGCTAACTGATCCTATTTCTGTAACTTAAACCAATTAAATATTTTGGGCATGAGACTGTAAAACAAATTCATCCAAGATCTAATTAAATAGGTGATCGGGTCACAGAGTAAGCTCCTGCACAATCAAGATTCTGCACACAGAAAAGGAGCAAGTCTTCCATGCAATCTTTTGCAAACTCATTCTGATCTCTGTAAACATCTCCTTTAACCACAACTTTTCTCTACATGAATAATAATCACCCTTTGTTTTTGTAGGCAGGTACCTTGCAATGATTTTCTGTCTGTCAAAGATGCAGCAGGTCACAGTTTCTGCTTAGATTCTTTTATTACTCAGGGTGGGCAGCAAGGTGCCCAAGGTGCTTCTTAATCAAGAAAGGACACCAGTGACAAAGTTTCTATTCTGATATTAGCACAGCTGTACATCTGTGTTTAGGAGACGCTCTGGAAAGCAGCAAGAGAAAACCTTGTCTGAATATTAGCAAACAAAATTCAGTTTACCTGCATGCCCTGCGCAGGGCAAGTGAGAAGCCATAAATAAGTCTGACTAAATGAACAAGCCATGTCAGATGCAGACAAACATTCCCAAATTTGTTATTAACTCCTTCCCCACAGTCTGCCTGAATACAAAGGTTGTGTGTTGCAAGTGCTACCTCATGAAATCTTATATTCATAGAAAAGCTTGATTTAATAACTATGGCCCATGCCCTCAAAGGCTTCACTTACCTATATGAATTCTCCATCACTCATGTCAAGGTGAATTATGACCAAATGACAATTTTCCTATATATTTCCAACACTTTAGGCTCATGGTCTTTTAGATCCCACATGAATCAACCAGGCATAAAAATTAATCTTGCATTCAGAGACTGGCAAATGTACCCATTTATTTAAAATTTCCTCACATGGATAGATTTATTTTTGCACAGCTCTCCTACAGGATAGGATTAATCCACCCCTTCCCTGGAAAACTTCATTACACTCCAACATCACAAAGCACCCATTAAAACTCAGAGACAATGCTGAACTGATGGGTTTGGCTCTTTCTGTATGCTGAGTAGATAAGGGATTATCTTAGAAAGGTTCTTAAATCTAAAAATAGCTCTCAAAAACTTTTTACAATTAAAAAAAATCTAACACACCCTTAAAGAGACAGTCAATAAATAATTGTATGTTTGAAAAGCAGTAAGTGTTCAACAAATTCCTGTGCATAGTACCAGAGATACCTGTATTTTGTTAATATCTTAATTCAAGTGAGGATGTAAATAGCTCATAAGCCTATTTTAAATGTTCAAAGTAAAGCAAGTTTTCTTGCCGGTGTTATCCATTCAACTTCTCTTTCATCTATCACATTCCAACAATAAAAACTTAACCAAAAAAAGACCAACCTGTTCCTGTTAGGGAAGAAGGGAAAAACATATTTATGTAGTCTATTTTTATTTTTTCTTTCACCTGACAGCAAGGGCTGACCATGCCCTAAAGGTTAATTTCTCTCTCTTCCAAAGGAAATCAGACATTAGAGTACCCCATCTGGAGAATATCTTGTTCCTTTTCATTAGCTGGCTGAATTCATTGCATGTTCCTCAAGAGAGCTTTACTTCAGATTTATGTATCTAATGGTAAACGCTCACAGAACTATGTGAAAATCATGCAGAAAATATCACCTAGTAGAATCCTTCAAGAAGCAGAAACAATTGCCACTGAAAGAGAGTCTTTACCTCTCTTCAATTAGCAAAAATATATAAAGTGAATTAGAAACACAAAGCTCCTATAAACTCTTCTTTAGGGACAGAAATGGTCTAAATTGATTGTCTCTGAGAAGACTGACCAGAGTTTGACAGAGGGTGCAGATTTTAGAACCAAAGGCTTCCTGAACAATTGCACTCTTGTATCTTCCTTCACTCAATATATTGTATGCAGCAAAAGTTGATCTCCTCTTTTATGCACACACTGAAGTCTAATTTAAGATCTCCAACAGAAAAAAAATCTCTCTTCTAGATGTCTAGCAGTTATGTTTAACAGCCCAGGATTTCCTTTAAGAAAAACATCTGATGTTGCCTTTTGGACTCAAACTTCAAACAAAAAGATAGTTTCTGTTAAAGGTAAACAAAAAATACATTGGTGAATCACCTTTATTTTTTGGTAAGACTCAAATTTTACCTTAGTTCTAGGGGCTCAGGTACCTAAAATCCCAAATCTAAATGCATCTTAAAAACTAATCTAATGCCCATTTTCCATGCTGATCTTAAAATAATATTTTAAAGTTATTATTTATTTTAATCATAAAATCAAGTCCTGGCATTCTCTAATTACATGGGCATCACTTACTCTCATCATTAGTCTTTTTGCATCCATTAAACTGTTTTCCCACCAAAATAACTCTACTGCCTTAAGAAGTGTTAATCCACCTAAGCAGCACCTGCTGAATATTTAGTAGAACTCATCTGAGACATATGAATCAAAGGTCTTCATTTCAAGATGTTCAAACCCTAGGATACAGCTTTTTAACCTTAATTTATTTACCCTGTTCTATGTGTTGATGGTAGTTCATCAAAACTGTGCTATGAGTAGAGCACGCAGAGCACACAGATCATGACTTCTGTGAAGCTGAGTCCATGGGAACAAATCCTTGCTTTTCAAATTGAGTCTGCACTAAAATAGCTGGAACCTCTGGGTGCCTGTGCAGAATTCAAGCACAAGGGTTTTAGCAGCTGTGTGTGCCTCAGGCACAGCTGACTTCATTGGCTGGCATACTGCAGCAATAATTTTGGATTCCCTCTTCCTGTGTCAACTCCTGGCAGCTTTTAAAGCCCTGAAGATTATGACTCCAGGACCCCTGTGTAAGCCCTAAACTGTTCTAAATTTGAAAGAGAGCTAATTTGCAGAGACAGTCTATCCTTCAATAATTAAATGGTGTTTCACTCCTTACTGCACAGACTGAAATCAAATGTGATGGTCTAACAAGATAAAGGGCATCATCTGGGTTTTTACATGTGTGTATTTATATAACCAAACCTGGGAATTCTCATTAAATAGCCTTGCAAGTAATATCATTGGAGAACTACCTTATAAACAATACAGACTGACTGATTTCAGCTCCTTCCTCTCCTAGTGAATTTCTGGGTTTCACAGATTGTATAAAGTCACCATAAATGATGAATTCCTACCATGCCTGCTGGGCATGGTGAGAAAACAGCAAAGAGATAAGCAACTGTAGCTATGCAAATCTTCTTCTGGTTTATCTTCTGCTAAGGTGAACAACAATGCAGCTGCACCAGGGGTTTTAGTATGAAGTATAAAAAGGGAAATGCCTGTGGTAAGCAACTGTGATGAAAGCAGAAAAAAGGAAAAAAGCTTCATAAAGCTTCACACATATGTTATGTGCATAAAAGTATTTTAAACACATTTCACCTCTCTTCCAAAAAGAGCCTGTGCAAACCTAATCTAAACTTTTCAAACTTAGTTCTGAGAAACTGCAATATCTGGCTTCTCCACAGTTTTCTCCAATTCAAAGCTGATATTTAAAAGCCTATTTCTGACCTTTGCTGTTATTTCCACTTGCTCCCACTACACCCATTGATAGCCATGAGCTATGTGGGATAAAATTCCAGGTCATTTGAGCTATTGTAAAAAGTCTATTGGTTTAAATAAAGTTTAATTTGTGGAACTAACTTCTTGGTATCATCTCTAAACTTCACTACTAGCTTCACTTTCACAGTGTGAAAGAAATCTTGCTCTTTTCCTTAAAGGTGTGCATTCCCACAGCCTGATTCCAGACAGAGCCTCACCTCAGATCCTCACTCACACTAATGCCACTCCAAGAGGAACCACCAGCTCCTGATCTCCTCCATGGGTACCTCAACAGGTTTTCATGGCTGAACAGTTTCTCAGGAAAGACAATTCCCATTCTGGATTACTTCCTTACAAACACCTTCTCACATGCTTTGAGATTCATGGAGAAATTACATTTACCAGAAAGCCTGTGCAGGAATCTGCAAACCACAAACGGTTCTCATCAGAACACTAACGAGGAAATTGGTAAAATTTCATCCAAAATCACTAAACTGGTTCCACAATTGTCACCAGTCCCAAAATTTATTAAGTATATTGTCTTCCTTTACCAAGAAATTTGAGGTGGGCTGTTTCACTTCCACCACCCAGCCCCTTGAGAAGTATCTTTTAGGGCTTCCAGGTGTTTGGTAAACTCCAGGCCTAACACCCTTTCACATGTATTAGATCAGACAAGAAGGAATGTAAGGAGGCACAGGCTTCAGCTATCAAGGCAAGAAACCCCTGTGTATCAACAGTCTAAGCAACAGACTCATTTTGAAACCCTTCATGAGGCTTACCACAAGTTTCAAAGCAGAAAAGGCTTTTTTTCTTCATCCAGTGCCCCTAGAAGTGTTGGGATAGGCATTGAGATATTGCATTATCCTCACAAGTAAACAGCAAACAAAATTCTTTATTTGGCATCACAGGACACAAGAGAACGTCACTCTCCAAATGTTCTGATACCACTTTGCCCTCATTCCGCTTGTGCAGGGAGCAACCATTCAGCAGCTTCCAAAAGCTCACAGGCTCCAGGCTCATGCACTCAGTAAATCTCATTTCAGAGCAAAAGCACTTATGGCATCTTGAAGCTGCTGCCACCAACTGAGAGAACTAAGATAATTTATTGAGAAGAATGCAGCAACACCCCCAGTACACAGCAGCAAGGCCTCACTTCCTTACCTAAGCACAATCTCCTCCCTCCTGCCCTCTCTATTCCCTTAGTTCAAGGACTTACAGGGAGGAAGCTGCAGCTTCAAAATGGTTTTTTGTTTCCCATCACCAATAGCAGCAAAATCTGAACACTAGATGGTATAAATCAGTGGTATTGTCATGGCTTTGAAACTGCCCTGAATTGCAGCAGCAGATCTAGAAACACACACAATATTTTCAACTCTTCCTACAGTCTAGCAAAGAAAGAAAATTTAATTTTCACAGCACACCTGAGAACAAGATCATAAGTAAGCAATCTGCTTAAATTAAAGCTACACACTGCATGCAATATTGTTTACAGATTCAAAGATTAACAAAGTTATACTAAATTTGAGCTCTGCAGATAGCAAAGCACATTAAGGGGAGCTCTTTTATTCCACTGGTACTCTCTGAGGTACTTTCGTGCCTATAAATCAGGTTTGGATTCACACAGAACATTTAGCAGACTTATGCATGATGCACTGAAACAGAAGTAAGATATAATTAAGCACTGACATGACAGTTAACAAATGTGTTTCTGAGCAGTTTCCACATGCCTCATGTGGCATTATGAGGCACCTAAGCCAAAAGCTCAGGGTACATTAACTACCAGAGAGGGGCCATAATTCTCTCCAACTATACAACCTGCCACATTTCCTTGCTATTTTGAAATACAATTTGCAAATTAAAAGAAAGAAATAGGAAAAAAAAAAAAAATAAAAAAAGAAAAAAGAAAAAAAATCATACCTGTGTATTGTGAATAGAGTGAATAAAAGCATGAAAATCACAGTAGCCTATAGGAAAATTTCCCCAATTCCATAGCTATCCAAGAATAAACCATGCAGTAAACAACAAGAATAGGTAATGGAGTCTGAGATCCAGTGTTAATTCTCCTTTCAGCCAAAGTGCTGAGAGTAAATGATAAACTGCAGGTAGCAGAGGGCTGTAGCATAACTATGATGGAGTTATGAAAAAAAAAACCTCAAAAATAATCAGAAGTACAGCACTCTGTAGTTTATTTGGATGGAATTCTTCCACTAAGTTTGCTCATGTGCTGAAGCAGATGAACGCTTCTCAGCCTGAATCACAGACATGCTGAGAAAAATGCACAGTGATGCCATAGCTCTGGAATATTTCATTTCTTGGCAGTGTATGACAGTAGCACTAGTCACTTAAATTCAACACCACCAGCTACTTAAATTCCACAGCAACTGTTAATGATTTAGCATCTACTGGCAGTCTGTCCCCCCCAGCCAGCAAGCAGGGCTGCAAAGGTCTACAGGCACCATCGTGCTGATTAGCAGTGATTAACAGTGATTAGCCTGTTTGATCCAGGATTTACACACAGCACAGGCTGTGCTGGAAATCAATCTCCATATCTGGGATTTAGATCTGAGCTGCTGGGGAGGATGTCCCTGCCTTGCTGGTTGCAAAAGCAGGCAGCGCGCCAACAGAGAGAGCAGGCAGAAAATCCTCCTCATTCCCAGCACCAGGGCTTGCCAGAGTTTACTGGTGCTCAGCAAGGCGTGCCAGCAAGGACACACCAAGGTGCACAAGGGTGGACCTAAACAGGGTCACAGGAACAGCAGGAAGGCAGCAAAGCAAGTCCTATTTAGGGCCTTTTCAGAGCCTGCTCTCTGCAGGATGAGCTGTGCGAAGCCAGGGGTCCTTACACCGTGAATCAGCTGTCACACTTAATGAGTGCAGTGCACACACATCTCAGCTGTATGGAATTACACCCACTCCGCAGGTTAACCCCTTAAATCTCTCTAGGTACACTCTGGAATCAATGGAGACGGATCACCTGCTGCATGCCTTGCACAGAAACCAGCCCTGTAAACTCCATACACAGAGAGTGCTGTCTCAAACATGCCTGGCTCCCAAACCTCACTGCTTGCCAATCCTTAAACAGTGTTTCAAGAAACCTACAGCTCTTTCATGGCAGGGCATGAATAGAGAAAGAACTCTGACTTAAATTGAGTCAAGTCTAGAGGGCTGCTGAGGAGCAAGACTGACATTTTCCTCACTGGCTCTCAAAAGCAAAAAAAAATATATATGGTGGGTTGAAGAGTATAAATAAATCAGAAGTGGTTTTACTTTTGTTAAACTGACCTCAAAAACTGGCACCACTACCTCCATTGGGAACAGGCAATTCTTTTCGTACAGCAACGTGTTTATCTGAAGATAATATGCTTTTTTGAGAATGATCTCAGAACACTCTAGTTTATTTTTCATTTGCAAGTTTATGCTTCATTATTTGGTAAGAAACACTCTAAGGGTTAGGGGGTTTTAGAATATATTTATGTTATTTTTACCTTAATTTACATGAGGCCCTAGAATTTGGACAATTTGCCAATCTTAAATTGCCAATTAACCGAGAAAACAGCCATTTGCACAGCTCTGTTCCACAACAACCCAAGAGGGAGGCAAGGTGGCTCCATTATCCCAGAGTTTGAATGCTCCTGGGACAGAGAACAGTCTGAATTTGAAAAGCAGGGATTTTTTGGTGTAAACCCAGAGATGAGTTTACCCCTCTAGCTTTTCTCTCCTGGGAAGTATTCATTCCTCTTCTCCACAGTTTTATTCAGTGATTGATCCCATTAGGGAAAAAAAAAAAAACAAAAAAAAAACCCCAAAAAACCCCCACCAAAATAAAACACCTAAACCCAAAAACATACAAACAACCCTGCCCCTCAAAAAGCTCAATGTTCCCAACCACAAACACAAACAGATAAAGAACCCCACAAAAATGGTCAAATCACATATTTACCAATGTCAAATTTGGTTGAAATTGGGCAACAAGTTCAAAAGTTATTAGGCAGAACTGACATGTGCATGCACTCACATAAACTTTATTTTCTCAACCAGACTTGCTATTGATAATAATAATAAAAAAGAAAAAAAGTCTGAAGATCAGGCACTAGAATTTAGCTTTCCTCCTCTCAGCCAAAAAACACTTATCGCTAAACTACAACATTATAGCAGTTTTTCTTCAGTTTTTGACTTCCAACTGACAACTTTTTAGGAGCATTCCCCCTGCTTTGCCCATATTATTTTTGTTTCTGGTTTTACACAAGTTTTGGAAGACTGAATCAAGCAGGAGGGAGAAAAGGGAGGACAAAAAGAGAAATATCCTTTATTTAGCACACCCCTGTAGAAATTTTGAACATAGGATAAATTCTGACCAGATCATAGGCTCCAAAAAACAGTGGAGTACCTGGCCACACCAAGCATGGCAGAAACTCAGCTCTTCTGCAACAGGGAAGAGATGTACAGAAAGAGATGCAGAATTCAGGGTCCATATCCTTTTTCAGCTTAGCAAAGTTGCTGATGAAAGGCAGTAGGGAGCTCTTACCCTCAAATATTAGAATAAAATATATATGTACACTAAGGGAGCTAATATACACCTTTATATGAAGGGTTGAGATACATGAGGAAGCAATCTGGCTGTATGACAAAGCACCCAGCAATACACCACATCAAACCTGGTGAAAGAGAATGCAACAACACTGAAAACACACAAATGAAAGACCTCATTGCCCTGTTTTTCTAGGATTAGCCTTTTAGCACAGGGTCAAGGAGCATGTCTGCACAAATGTGTGATTACTCTCCAGGGACCAGGAGTCCAGGCATGTTCACTCATGCTCTTTCTGCTGCAGTTGAGAAAAATAAAGCAATCTGCTGGATTGTCTTAATAAAAAGGGAAAATAAGTTAAAAAGCACAGACCATTTTAACTAAGCCCATCATTTATATCACTAGGTGTAGGAGACGTGACCAGTCAACTGGAAATAATGCAGCTGGTTGGAAGCAAGCAGCAAAATGTTCATCCCATTTCTTTTGCTACCTGCTACATAATAAAGGGAGGAAGAAATAAAAAAGGGGGGAAAAAAGCACACATCTAGTTCTGATGAGTTTCACTCATATCCTAATAGTTCATTCATTTTGGTCTGGAATTAAAGCAAAGATAATCCTTGCCATTAGGGGTGCAAGGTGGTGGCAGCAAAACAAAGAATAAAACCAAAATAGACTGAAATGTTAAAACTTTTTCCCCCTCGTGCATGTCATAGTTTGTTCTGACTCCCAACCCTGCCACCAGGCTTGCTGAATTCCCACCACACAGACTGTCACATCAGGTTGGACCACCAAAGCAGCTGGTCAGTCCCACGTGTCCAGGCCATGCATTTTCCCTGATGCACTGAAGTCCCTGGTTAGCCATTAACACTCACCTTGTCACCCCAAGAATTCCTCAGCCATAGTCAGGATCCAAAAACATCCTGCATTGTAGCAGAGATGGTGTTTCAAAAGTGCAAAGAATTCTGTCTACTGCTTATCTTCCAAAAGAGTTGTTCTCCCATGGTGCTTTGTGTGTTTCTACACCAGGTGGAAGCACTTTCTCTTTGACAAAAAAGCAATTACTGATTTTCTTAACTTCCTGCTGATTCTTGTTTATTAATAACAAACAGTCTTGCCCCTCTAGTTATCAATTGTCACCTCCAATCTAAAAAAAGAAAAAAAAACACTTACCGGGTCTGTTGTGATTTTGGTCAGGGCTTTTAAAAAATTTCTTAGGGTCAAAAAGGGTCATCTGGAGCCTATTGTACATGGAATTAAAGTTAACTGCTATTCACCATGATTCTGGGAATTTGAACAGCTTGATTAGGAAATCACATCTCTTGAAAGGTAGTAGGAAACAACATTTTCCACCTATTTTTCACTTTTGTCTCCTTTCTGATGAAAATAGAAAACACAAAGACATTTTGTAACATTATGCTGTTTTCAAAACTTCTTTATTTAAAAAAAATATACAATTGAAATACTTAATTTCATTTTGCTGAAATGAAACATATTGAAAAAACAATTTATGCATCTTAATCCACAATTAGTGGCTTCCACTTGTACTTTTTAAGGTTAAAAATGTTTAAAATAAAAACATTTTATTTGACATAAAGATTAATCCTTTTTAAAATTAGATTTTAGAAATGCCACAAGTAAAAATAATGAACAAATAAACCACACAAATATCTGGAGCTGAAACTTCACTGAAATCAATAATACTTGACAAAATCGATTTGGCACCAGTACACTTAATATATTTCTCATAATTGATATGATTCAGAGTATTCTTAAGCACAAACATAAACACTTATCTAAATATATAAAACTACTATCTGTCTATCAAAAATACTATTTTAGATGGCAAAGAGTAAAACTTCAGGGAAAAATATAATAAATAATAAATATATAATATATATCCTGGTTTTATATCTGCCATTTGAATGCCACATGCTTTTAATATTCCCTCTCCAGTTACTGAGACTCCATATACCCAGCCTGAAAACAGCTGAAACAATCACCACGTAACGTTTCTAAAGCTCAAAAAAAAAAAAAAAAAAAAAAAGGATAAGTTTTAATAGCTTGCATTTGTTGATGTATTTCCTCCCAGAGTCCAAACAGAGGACATCTGTGACATTTTGTAGTTGGGGAAACAGATTCAGAGACTCATAGAATTCGATGAGGAAAGAGAATATGCAATTCAGGCCTTATTTTTCTATTTTCCTCTTCTTTTACCTTGAGGAAACTTTTCTTTTTTGAGGTCCACGTTAAATGTGTCAGCATACTCACAGAAATATTAGCCAACTCTTTGCAATACTTTTTTTATCCTCTTTCTTTTTCTTTTTAATCTCTGCTTAGATTCAGTTTGGCTATGGGCTCACCATTGTGGCTTCTCTGACTTTGCTAGGGCTTTTAAGTTCTTCAGATCAAACTAGTTGCTTGACAGTGATAAAGCTCCCTGATGAATTATTTGCAAATTAGTTAGTACAGTACTTAATATGAAAAATAATTTTAAAAATGCAAATTAGAAAAAAAAAAACAACTCTGGCCATTATGTCTTGAAGTAACTTAGAGTCTAAAAATTTTGCAGACATCTCTGCTTTCTCTCAATAGACCAGTAATGAAGAGAAAGTTCTCTTCATTAATTTCAGCTCCTTTGTACTCCAATCAGTGACTAAAAATTCTCCTCTTTCCCCCCATCCTGCCATATTTGTCATGTCTCCCATAACCTGAGCTAATGAAGTAACATCCAAGGTTACTCAAGAGTTTCTAGTTCGAATACTACTTTTCAAAAGTTAAAACATTTCATTTGTGGCCAAGAATGATTTGTGTCTTCTTAACACTACATATTACTCTATGCAGGTCTGCTAGTTTAGATCTCTCAGAATAAGCAAAGGCCAGAACATTCTTCACAGAGAGCTGCTGTAACTGCTTTGTGTAGAAAACTGGCTCACAGGACTAAACACTGGCAAAAAGCCTAAAACAATACTTGTCCATGGATAAAATCTATTAAGCGTAAAAGAATTATAGGTGAGAGCAAAGCAAGGATCAGTGGTGCAGTGTGAGCTTCTTTAAGATGAATATATATGAAGCTTTCATGAGAGAGCTGAAAAACTCATACTGCAGAGGACGTGAGGAATGATGGCAAGGAAACACTTTAAAGAAAATGTTTACTCAGGGGCACCACAGGATTGATGAAATGATCAAAATAAACAGGTGAAGTCAGATTCTTCTCATGTTTTTCTCAGAATTGTTCTCATATCCCACGGGAAAGACTCTTCAACATCAAGAATTAAAAAAAAAAAAAAAAAAAAAAAAAAAAAAAGGAAACAGCAGCATACCAATGAAAGAAGAGGAAAGTTTAGCGTAAAAGATTTTTTAAAAAATTCTTATTTAATACCATGATAGTAATGTGCTATATCAGATTATGGTATCTCTATACAAATAGAGAAAAATTGTCCCTTCAAATCACTCCAGTATAACATTAATAAACACTTAGAAGCATCACCGAAAAAGAGGTATGAGAGAGAATAATAAGAGTGAAGAGAATTCTCCATACAATTTCTTCTGTGCTTTTAAGAGTTTGGGAAATAAAATCACTGAAGTCATTCACTGGGAATGTGGGACACTCGTGTCAGTGAGTGAAGCTGTTTGTGTGCACACTGCAATGGACACCTCTTCCTGCCCTCTGGGGCATTTCAAGCAAAGAGCCATGCACTTGCAGCTCAGAATGAAATGCTGTTTTCTAATTCTAGCCATTTGGAACTGGGGTGGGAGGTGGTGGGAGGAATTAATTGAAAACCTGAACAAGCTGGTGACACCTATGTAAATTAATCAGAAAGACTGATGTTTAATTTACACTCAATGAAGACTTGACACTTGTGAGATATTCCCAGCACAATCAGCAGACAGCTTTGCCCCTTCTTTCAAACTAAACTTACAGATCATCCTACCTACAGTAGTCTGGATACAGCAAGGCTGATGAACTCTTTCATAAGACTGGAGGCATTTTTTCACTCAAGGATTAAAAGAACCCATAAGATATCAAATGGTCTTGAAAACTGTCAAAATTATTACGGTGATTGCTGGTGCAGAGGACTGAGGAATAAGCCCACCAGTGGCAATATAAACTACCAAAACTCGAACAAGGGAAAAGATCTTTAAATGCTGCTTTATCTGCTCTATTTAAATTACTGAGTAATATCAGTAACTAATTTGTAATCCAGATGCCATGATGTCCAGGGAAATGCAACTGCCAGAAATGCAGTAAAAATTACTAATCTACATGTACTGGAGTCTGTCTGCTGAGGAAAAGTAATGAAGACTCACTTTGCGTAGAAGGCTACAATTGAAATCAGTATTTCCTTGTGACTCAGCAGCTTGCAAAATATCTGGTTGGTACCAAATCAGACAGGATAGCTCATTCAACTGGTCCTACCCACTCTCTTGCTGATTGGCATGTCTTGGATAACTTTCTGTAAACATGTCTTCCCAAATATGGGGAAACCACTTTTTTTTTTTTTCAATATTACATAAATTCCTTGAATGAATAAAGTGCCCCTTGCATAATGACATTAGTGCCAGCTACCTGATCATTCTACCGACATGATGAGGAGTGTTAACAGAAAAACAGCTAAATAAATCAAGCTGACGTGTTGCCTTGCTTCTGTACTGATTTCAAAGTGATGCTGTCACACATCACTGAGTAAAAAAAAATCCAAACAAAGAACAATACACTCCTACATCAGTCAAATATTGTGACACAAACTGGAACAAGTCATAGAATTGAAAGCTAACATCAATCATGAGGACTTTCATTCTGGCCATTGCAAATACAAAAGAAAAAACCCCACAAGATTTCTCTCAAAATCCTATTGACATAATATGAATTTATATTTCCTGGATTTTTAAATTGTTTTTAATCTCAATCTTTTTTACTTGAAGAGGGGATCTTCTGTATATTCCCAATACCATGTATGTTGATTGATTACTGCTTCCCTAAAATAATAATAATAATAAAATACAGAAGTAATAATACAATACACTATAATTAAATATAATTTATATACATATATATGTCTACATAGTGTTTATATATATATAAAGATGCATGTCCATAACTGAAACCCTGGTTTATAGATTTTTTGTTGTCTTAAAGTAAACTGTTCTTCAAAATACTCTTGCCAACTCTAGTCAGTTTTATGACATAACAGCTATTCTACAACAAAAAATAAATAAGATGTAAAATGAGGAGGATTAAGAGGCAATGTTCATACTTTGCATGAAGGCAAAGAAGTTTGGAAATATACAAGCAGATTTTTTGCCTAAGGATGTATCACACATCTCTGAAAAGAATTAATCAAGTTTTACCTTAACATTTGCCTAGGGACATAATAGTTAATTGAATCCATACATTAAACCATCAAGCAGTCTTATTATTTAGTAAATTGAGAATAAAGGAGAATAAATGTTTATGTGATGAAGAAATTGGGTTTTAACCCAGGAATGGGACAAATTCATCACAGTCATTATATCTAATAATTTTTCATACTGGCAACTTGTAAGTTGTGGGATGTAATTAGAAGCATGTATGAAAAGGAAGCATGAAAATCCAGAGAGATGAGCATTTGTTCACATCATGAGGGCAGAAGTATGCAACAGAGGTAACAGAGTGCAACAGTGCTAGGAGGGCTTAAATGACAAAAGCAAAAAGCATGAAAATTTCCAGAAATATGAACACATTTGTCATGGAAAAAAAAGCTGGGGAGATTATTAAACAGCAGGGTGAAAAGAGAGACTTACAGAAAGTGCTGGTGTTTACAGCAGGGTGAACATAACAGGGGGAAATGACTCAGTCACTTGAAGTGAGAGCAGTAGGGATTAAGTCAGCAGCAAGTTTGATAGATGTATCAGGGGGGCTTTGATCAAACACAAATTGAGAGTCAGCAATAAGCAGACAGATTTTGTCATCCCTGCTGGTTAAGCAGTACTCACACAGGAGAGTAACTGGCTGCATTCAGTGACACTGCCTGGATTATGTGTATGCACAAATGACCAAGGTTAAGGGACTTTGTCCTTAAGGACACTACAGCCCTGCGTGCAGCCAGAATTCCTGCTTCATTCCCAGATTAGGAGATAAATTAAGGTGTAATTTTGTGTGTTTATGTAGAGAAAACAGTTTTTAATTTGTCCCTTCCATCATAGGGATTCTATGGTGTTCTCAATGCTCAGGAACCACAGTGAGTGCTGACCCCTTTCCATTGTAGATCCATAGAAGTTTATCCTTTGGATTCTCACTCAGAGCCTCACCCACAGCTGCTGTTAACTCCCTAAAGTACAGAAAGTCCCCCATATGAGCATTCACCCCTGTTCCTGTGTGCAGTGAAATCATGGCAGGTGATTCACGGGCCTTAAAGGACAAGCTCTGATGTGTTAAAGCTACAATATGTATGCGAGTGAGATCAGAAACATATACCATGCAAAATCCCTGTTAAAGATCCATGCTGGCAGAAACAGGCCCAGAGTATTGGCACTTTGCTTGTGCAGCAAGTTCCCCCATCCTCTTCTCAATATTTTTGCATCCCAATTTCATCATTTTTTATCCCCACAACTTCTGAGACTTTTTTCAATCATGACAAAAATGTTCCCTCTCTGCCTGTCAGGAAAATGTATTTTCATCCTTCTTTGGGCAAAATACTATTTTTCTTTAAGAACATCAGCAATGAAAAAAAAACTGTCCTACAAATCATCTGAGCCTTATGGGCTCATCTCATGGACTGACTGCACTGAACTCATTGAAGGTCACCACAGGATTAATGCAGATGAATTAAAATTGGTAATAGCAATGCAAAAATGGATTGAGATATTGTAGAGCTGGGCAGGGAAAGAGGTAAAGGATGAAGCTCTTAATTATTTTTCAGTCTGAGGAAAAAATAAGTGCTGGCCATGATGTATAACAACGTTATTTTTAGACAGGAGAGAAAATTGGTTTGTTTTAGGAGTTTAAATTGCTTGTATGAAATGCATTTATGAGCATGGACAGTGTACAGACCTTTTACCTAGGTTAATGAAGAGGTGTGACTGTATTAGCAAGAGTTTGGAGTGGCCTGGGGTAGGGATGGGGTACCAGCTCTTCCCTATCTCTTCTTTGGGATTTGTTGGGCAGTTTTCTACAAACATGGCAGAAGCCAAAGATCTCACAGTAACACCTTTCTGAAAGGACCATAAAAACAGCCAGGACCACACAGATATCCTTGGTGGCTTTACAGAAGAGACTGTCACCATGAAAATACAGCCTTCACATGGCATCAATGAATTCACACTGAAGCTGTGCTTTGAGAGCCAAATTCCAACAAAACCAGAATCCTCTGGGGCCATTTGCTGGAACCAGGAGTCTTCTGGTGAAAAAAATTCATTGGACTAAATCTTAGCAGACCTACTGCTGTTCAATCAGAAAAGAGAATTGTTAAGTACCAGCTCATGTGATGTTACCTGAACATTGCATCTGGTGCCTCTCATTCAGATGGATTAATACACAAAGTGAAAAATCCAGATGACTGGATTTTTATCCAGTCTGGTTATTCTGCCTGGTTTTTCATATTCATATTAGGAATTGACTGTGAAATTTTGTATTAATCACATTTTGCTAAAAAGCAAAATGTCTTTGACTCCTAAAATAAAACCAAGACTCCTTTAATCCAAGCACTTCTTTTTAAAGTACCCCATAATCTGTGAAAATAGCTATTCTTCAAACCTCTTATTTGCAGAGTACATTTTAATTCCTAAAACGCTTAAGATCAGCCACATTTCTGTCACTGTAACCTCAGAGCAGACTTACAAGGTAACTGCTGTTCCAGTGAGGTGCCCCAGCCTGGATGAGAGCACTGCTGAATCACAGCGAGAATGAATCTCTGCCGTATAAGAGGACAAGAAGAAGATGGAAAAAACTGGGAACGTTAGTTGTGATCTCATAACAAGACTAGCTGAATCAGAAACTGAGGCAGTGTCTCCATGACAAAACAGTCCCTCAGCTGGACCTAATTGCCCATGATAAATTCCACTTTTCTGTCTGCTGTTGTCATAGGGGCCAGGCAGGGTCCAGAGGAAAACCAACCCATTTGGGCATCCAGGAAAGGCACATCAGGGCATGAGCTACAGCAAAAGGTGAGGAATATTTCTTTCTGTAGGAAAGGTAAGTTCTGTGATGGCAAGGATTGGTCTGTTATCAACATGGCTGTTGCTGGATTTGTTCGTTTTTTGCCAAAATGTAAATATCTTTCATTTAAGACATCTTTGCCAACCTCTCAGCCTCAGACCTCCCAACCATGTCATAGACAAGATCACCCCAAAAATAATTCCTCTGCTGTAACAGCACCAAATCTGTATTTCTCACTTTTTTTTTTAATCCCCTGCTCCAGGTCTCTTAGGAGGAAAAACATTACATTTAGTGCTGGACACCCCTGAGGGCAGGTATCAGGATGATCATCCCAGGTGCTCCCTCAGCTGAATCACAGACTGGGGAGTTCAGTGCATAATTTAAGCAATTCATATATGACTCTTACTTAAAATCCTTTTTATTCTTACTGGTTCCTGAAATGTCATCTGCTTTCCAAGTTGTGGGTTTGTTTTGATTAGTTAATATTTTTCCTTAATAGTGAGATACCAATCTATATTTGTGTGACTTCTTGGTTGGATTATTGATTTTCCTTTGTTTGTCTAGTTTTAATTATGTAACCAAGCCACATTCAAGGTTTCACTCATTCCAAATTTGCCTGTTGCCACATTTCCCCGATTTTGCATGCATTGTACAGAATTCTATTAAACACTCCATTGATTTTAAAATCCCTATGTTAGCATTTAAAAGTTTATGTGCTTTAGCTTGCTGGGACTCAACAGAATTATAAGATAATAAATTTATCTTTTTATATTTTTCCCTGTTTTCATTTCAATCCAGAGTCTCTTACTGTCAATCTAAATCTTTTGGATATTTATACCTAATCTTCAGAAATCACCCTCAAAAGCTGCTGAGAAAATTGAGTCCAGATTAAGGGTAAATTTAGGTTTTTTTCAAATACAGATGCTTATGCACCAAGCTTGTAGGAATGGAAGTGGTCCCAATAAAAGCTGTGGAGGTGGTTGAGTTCTCTCCCAAACCAGATGCCCAAACACCTTCCCCACCCCTCAGTGGAAACAAGAGCTACTGAATGAGATCTCAATGGTTGTAAACCACCATGTCCATTGCATTAAAACTGACACCCAGGTTCTTTTTGCACCATTTCCACAAAGCAGCATTCAGGTGTGTAAAGCACAGGACACGACAAGACTGTGTCCCACGACACACCCGGTCCCTGCGCGCAGTGCCTCAGGAGCAAACGTGAGAGCAGAGCTGGCACCACGAGCACACACTGAGGTGACAGAACTGCCACCAAGTGCCCCTGCTCTGATGAGCTCTTCAGGGCAGCACTCTCCTCAGCCACAGTTATAAATGGTGATCTTTGGCTTTATGCATGACCTACCGAATTCCCATTCCCCACTTCTCACTACCTAAGAGTAATGCTTGGGGTTCTACAGGTTGGTAGTAAAGAAATATCAACTTTATTCTTACTGCATTCAGCATGTACTCTCTGTTGGTTGACACTGTGCCCCAGGCCTTCAGGAATAAAACTGCATTGGTGAGGTGTCCAAACCAAAGACAAAAGAATGATTAGGAGAATTTTTGACTGTTTTTCTGTCCCTTTCTAGTGCCAGTGCCCAGTGTCACACTGATGTTACTGGTGTGATGCAAGAAGCAAAATTAGTTTAAAGATTTCAAGATAAGCAAGGAAGTATGTTCAAATCAGAAATGTATATGAAAAGAGAACAATTTGTCATGCAGAAAAAAATATCCTAAAGAGTTCAGCTAAGAAGAAACATTTAGAAAAAGACCAACTGTCTCAGAAGTCAGTGTGTGAAGTGAACAACAGGATAAGGAAAAAATAACAAGGATACTGAGAGATAATTTCCATCTTATAAATAAAAATATGGACATTTTGTTAAAGTTAATATCAGGTGTGCAGAGGTTAGAGGCAAAGCATTAGAAAGATCATGAATAATGTGAGAAAATGCTTATTCTGATTTATACAAATATAAAGCATGTATGGGAGCAATTCTATAAACTCTCAAACCAGAGGAGATCTCAGTGAAACCCAAAACTCCAAACCCAGACAAATTAGGAGCACCATAGAAAGAAGATACGGAAGAGATGTTACTCTTTCAAAGGTGAGTATATCACAAAATTCTGTACAGATGCCATGGGGAAGGATGATTAAAAGGACAATTTATCGGTAAATTAAGACAATTTTAGGCATGTATTAGAGTCATAGGAGTCTCAGCCAGCTCAAGGATGGATATATTGCAGCATCAAACATGTAAACACATGGTTCTGAGGAGTTTCAGGTCAAAAGGTAAAACAAGAGGTGATAGGATTCAGGCTAACAAAAAGTACTGGCTGTTTTGGCAAAAAGCATATCTGAATAATCCATCATCTAACAGCCACCACATACCATCCATTACCTACCATACCTGGATGACATACAAAATTTCTCCTGTTAAACAAGAAGAACAAAAATAAAATTAAAAAAAAAAAAAAAGAGAGGGAAATAAACCAAAACCAAACAAAATAAACCCCAAGCAGACAAGGAAAGGACAAGACAGGAGTAAGAGTGGGAGCTAAAATTTTAGTTAAATAAAAAAATTAATTTTTTTTCTAGATATCTAAAATGAAAACAAAACAAAAGAAAATGCAATAATTACCTGCCTTTAAAGAAATAGTGATCAAATTTATTTTAGTATTTCAAAGCAAAGTGAGATGTAATGTTGCATTTGGAAGGCAGTCAATACAAAATTTTCAACCACTAAATATCCAAATTATTTTTCATAGAAAAACATTTTTGCCAAAGGTGATATTAATTAATCATTTATTGTTCTAAAAAGAAAGCTTTGAAAGAGACTTCTCAGCTTTTCTGCTTAAGGCACCACTGCTAGAAGATCTGGGTGGGTATCACACCTAGTTTGTTGAAAAGGCAATGTATCTCTTAATGCCATTAACTCCTGTCTCTTCTGCCTCTGATGGTGAAGTTATGGGATGACATGTTCCTCTTCAAAATGTCATAAGCTGATCATATGCTCAGCAGAAGACTGAAAAGCATTCAGCACAAACCTCGTGCTCATGGCTACCAAAGTTCCAAGAGCCATAAGACAGATTTATTAGGGACAGCTTCACTGTCTAATTACTACACCCAATAATTGTACATCTGCAATAGTCAGGAAAAAATTGGATTTTTTTTCAGGTTTCCCCTCCCACCTGGTATCTCCAGCATTGCCAAAACCTATGGTGTGCATTCAAAAGCTTATTTATTTATGCATATGGCTTGCATATCTCAAGGCTAGATGCATAAATTTTTAGGAGCTGACATGCTCTTCAGGGAAAAAAGTTCCCCTTCTGAATTATTCTATTCACTCTGCAGCTATCCACGGCTACCCCTTGTTTATCTGCTCATTACTGTGACTGAAAATGAGTTTGTCAGAAGAAATATAATTTAAAGAATGAGAACATGAACATAGAGGGCATCTTGATAACTCAGCAAATACGCAAGGGGTTTTTTTAACCCAGAGATAAAACTTTTTCTCCTAGCATTCTTTTAAAAAAAGGGTATTCTTAAAAGCTTTTGTGGAAAAAAAAAAAAAAACAGAATAAATTTTACACAAATGCTCTGTAAGCTGCTTTGCCTCGCTGTACACAGGCTTTGCCTTCTCTGTAAAGAAAAAAAAAGATCATCAGGATGATTGCTGTGAGAAGGCTGAGTACTCTATAATTTTAACCTGAAGTGGGGATCAAATAATTCATTACTTGGGAAAATGTCTAGGTCCCATCACAAATTCTAACAAATCAAAACCTTTGCAAATCTCCATTGATCTTAGTGTGCATGTGTGTGGTGGGGAAGGGGGAATGACACAGAAGATCATGCTCTGCCTTAAATTATGCTGAATTGCACCCAGAAACAGATGGAAGTGCATTTAATCTGTTTATGGCACCCACTCCACTGAGCAGTCAGAGCCACCATCTCCTTCCTCAGCTGAAATTCACAAGTGATCTTCAGACAGAGCCCGAAAAAATCACCTCTCCTCAATTTTCTGACCAACCTATTAGGAAAGAAGACACTTTTTCTTGCTCCTGGATTGAATTATGTTTCTGCATCTCCTGTCCCTGTATAGACCAGCTTGCCCCTTTGGTAAAACCAGGAGATTCCCATGTAAGGCTCAGTACAAATACACTGGTTATTTCCATTCCATCTATTTTACAGCAACCCCTGGATGCCTGCATTTATTCCAATGACTCATTCATTTGCAAAAATTTTGTTACCCTCACGTTAAGTGGATTACATGTGCCAGCAGCATGTCTGCTGACACTGTCCTGGGGCTATCAGCCAAGAAAATTATAGTTTTTCTAAGTGGTTTAATTCCCTTTCCTACAGTCACTTGTGCCACAAGAGAGAAGGTATGGATGGGTACCATGAAAGACATACATGTTTTGCAATTTAAAAGTTTGCAGCGACCTGTGTGTCTGAAGTTATTAGATACCAGACCTATTCTTAGGACAGATAACCACAAATCTGTCAACTAGAGAGGTCCTCATCTCTAAACCAAGACATCGTACTGGCTGAGATGGGCTCACTTCCACACCGGACTGGTAATTTATGCTTTCCTAAATCTACAAATCCAAAGGAGAATACCTTCAAAGAAAGGGGCTGCTGGCCCTGACTGTGTCAGCCTGAGTTGAATTTAAGTGCATAAACTCTGTCTGGGTTTTTTTTGGCCTTTGTGTTTGTTTATCTTTCTACATTTCTGCTGCCAATTTCACGCCTGACCAGACAAATTCACAGAAGTTTTTTGTTGCAAGGTAAGGCAAGTCAATAAACAGACAAGTTAAGAGGAAAACATGCTCTAAATGATACTTTCTTTTCCTCTGGTTTCATTATCCCAGTGCTCCCCTCAGCTCCCAGACTGTGCTGACTGTGATGTTGCTCGTCCCACAAATAGACTGCAAAATCCTTTAGGCAAGGACCTTCCTTTCCCTCATTTTCTAAAACCATTAGCCAGACCCGCAGCACTACATAAATGCAAAGAAATAACGATGATTATGGATGATTATCATGACTAAAAATTCATATCCTCAGAAGACACGAGACCAGGAGATATTCACAGCTTGCCCATTTGTCTCAGAAGGGATGAGAAGAAGATGCAGCAACACAGAAAAGCCAAGCAGAGAGTCAAGAACGGGGAAAGCGCAACGATAACAACAAGAGGAAAAACAAAGACAAGTTCAAGGAATCCCTGGAGAGCCCCGGCTTTTGAAGTCCCCAGCTTGCACTGACGGTGACAGCTGTGCCTGACACGCTGCAGCTCTGCCATGTCCCCAGCTCTGCTGTCACCAGCCCAGACACAGAGCCAGCATTACCCAGGTCCCAGCTCCGCTCCTCACAAAGGCAAAGCCTGCTCGTGGATCAGAGCTGCTTCAAATACAAAATGAAGAAACAGACACCCTGTCAAAGTAGGATTCTAGGCTTTTCCCCTTGCTTTGCTGATGTTGTAGGAATTGGGCTTCAGATGAAAAACGTTTTTAGTTAAGAAAAATGAAGAAAAAAAATTCAACTTAAAGTGCAGATTCTGCAACTTGGAGATATTAAGTGAATTATTTTATTTTTACTAAGTTGATCAGGTTTCAAAAAGGAAAAAAAAATTGGTAGCAATGAAAAATTGCACTACAAGATTTTGTAAATGTCTTTATGTCTTGTTTGTACTGTTGGACTGTTAATAGACAAAGGATCATGTTTTCACTGTAATTATTCTCCTCATCTTCTCACATCTCAGTAGTTGCCTTCTATTTTATACAGGAACGTGGTGAGAGATTTTGGACTCTTTATTGTTATTGCCTGTCCAGATGTGCTCCTCTTCCTTCCTCTTTCATTCCACCTTTAAAGATCCAACAGTGATCAAAAAAAAAAAAAAAGTGATTGCTGGAGTGGTTTTTTCTTTCTTTTTGTTTTTCTGTTTTTTCCCCAAAACCAGGAATCCTCCTCTAAGTCAGAAATGCAGAAATGCCTCCTGCAATGCAAACATTAGGTTTGCATACCTTGAAGAAAGACAAGATGTGTTTATTCCTTTCCATCTGTCAAGGAATTTCTGAGCTACCAACCACTAAGACTGACATTCTCCTGTAAATATTTTATTGGTACCTAAACACTAATCATAGTTGAGATTTTATTATTTTCATATGAAATCTACTTCACATTTAGCAGTCACACATGTCCACAAATTCTCAATTTAAGGGTTCAATTGTCTTTCCAGTGCATTTAGAATACCAAAATTAGAGATTTGGGAGCTAAAAAAAAAAATCCAAACAGTCTAATTCCTGTTACAAGTTCTGAAAATTATCCTCTCTAAAACCAATACGCTTTCATTGCATTAAAATATTAGCAAAGCTCTAGTATTTTAAGACTTTGGTTTGTAGGTTGTTAAGAAATATGCCTACCTATATAAGCAAAACCCGTAGTATAAATCAAGCAAGTGCAACATTAACCAAACTGGGAACTTAAACTGAATATTGAACACATAGAAAAGGACAATTCCCAGGCAAAACAAATAATTATTTTAAATATTTTTCTGTGTATAACCAAAGAATCATGAGATTAATAAAACCAATGAAGTATCTACAGGGCTTATGTCCCCATAAAAATATATCTCAAAGAGTCTAATTTATTTTGTTATTACAAAAGCAGTTGTTATTAAAGAATTTCCATCTGATTTTATGCTTTCAGGAGGAGTACTTATGTACAAAGATAGTGTGCTGCAGAACTCTTGTTAGCTTTGCTGAATTGTGCATGCATAATATATAATTGCTGGAAGTGAAACAGAACTGCCAAACCAAACAGTTGGGAAAGAGATGGAAAGAGAGAAGGAGGGAGAAAAACACTAAAATGTCCTTAAAGCTATATCAAAAGCCTGTACACACAAACACACACATACATATATACAATATGTAATGCTCTTTGCTGTAACAAAGTTTTGGGTTGCTAAAGGCAGATTTAGGAAAAAAAAAACTTCTTAGCAAAATATCCACCTTCTCCTCTTAGCAGAAAACAAATTCTGATATTCCACATTACACTGCTGTTTTTTCATCAGATATTCACAAAGATATTCTAGAAAGATTGCCAGAGGGAAGATCTTTTTATTTGTTGGATTTGTGTTTCTTTTCTTCCCTAGTTCTTTATTCATCTCTATTTTCTGCCCCTCATTCTAATTCCTAACTCCCAATCTGGGCAGAGACTCCTGCAAATGAAATGTTGATGAGAGACATACTTTTCCCATCCAAAACTTTATTTACTTTTAAGTTTTTCTCCTACTTTACTTCTATCCAGACTCTTAAAAATCCTTGAACAACACACAGTTCTTCTCTGACATTCCTACTGGTAATCAGTCTGTACCGCCCTAGAGCTACCAATCCACCAGTCTTGTCCTCCTCTGTACTGCTCTTCCCACCCTTTTCTGAATTGGAAAGGAAACACTGGTGGATCAGATAACCTTGAGAGGGACAGATTCTGTCCCATACAGAGAGAAACAGACAGGTGATATCATGGGCACTCATTAAGAGACATTGGAAAAATCTATTTCACCATGTCGCATTGAGATGAGGGAACTCACTAGAGAAGGACAAACATGAGATCCTTGTTATCCTGGAATGAATTCCTATTTCTC
>VWZP01001440.1:2071563-2150465 GCA_013396995.1 Dicaeum eximium | reverse complement strand
TTTTTTTTTTTTTTTTTGTCTATGACAATTTTAAATGGAAAGGGGGAAAAAATAGTCTTCCCCTTCTAAGATGACTGATTTTGCTAGTTTGAGAATTTGTTTACCATTGTCTCCCTTTATGGTCTCCAAGGGAGAATGAGAGATTTTCCCTCATGGCCTCCGGCTGGAAAAGTTTGGTCACAAAACGACCTCCTACATTTATTTAGAGCTTCCAACTTTTACAGCTCATTAGATTTATAGATACCAGGCATTGCAAAATACCTCTACTTTTTTTTTTGTCTTTTTTTTAGGATGCTGAAGAGCAAGGCTAAATCAGAAGGGAAGCGCTATACTAGAAAGTATAAAGTGACTCAGAAATTTCCTCCAAGACTGGAAAAAAAAATGCTAGACTTTGGGATTCAGAGAGCTCAATCTGCTTAATTAATCAGAAGGGTGAAAGACAACTTGGTTGAAATATGTATGTTCAAAGAGAGGAGGTATGGTGCATAAAGAACCCTTTAATCTTTTGGTGAAAGGCATAACCAGAGTCTGGAAACTGAATCACATGTGTAAGGCTGAGAAATTTGCTACACGTATGCTTGACAAAGAGATTGACTGAGAAACTCTTGAGGAAGGTGTAGAGCCTTTATCACCTCTTCAAAGCCAGGAGTTGATGCCTTTCCTCAACCAATTCTTACTTTATGCTCTGAAATTGTCTGTTACAAGGGTGAAATTTAATATCCTGTTATAGAAGAGCCCAAATATATACATCTCAGTCCCTTCTAGCCTAGATAAATCTGGGACTCATTTCAAAGAGGAGTAAACTAAGCATTGGAAAATACAATTTCATCCTCCATTATCAATCCTGTAGGTCAGGATAGCTGACAATGAAAGATCACTTCCATGGCTCAAGGCCTTAGCATTGCAAGAAAATGGCTGAAAACACAGCAATTCTACATGTTTGTATCACTTTCCTTTTCTTGAACCCCCCAGATATAATCAACCAAGGTGTCTTTTTTTGATTATTTTAAAATTATTGATGAAGATAATGTTTTACAACTATAGTACCCTCTCATGGTTTTAGAAATAAAGAAATAAAGCTACATTGAAAATGCGAAGGTAAAATTTGCATGCTATAAATATAAGGTTCTACTGATTTTCACAAAAGAAAAAGAATCACTAAGAAGCAATGTACCTATTTGTGTATATCATTTGACTGCCTATGGGATGGAGGGGAGCAACTGTTTGAAAACACACATTGAAAAAAATTATAGGACATTCAGTTCATGAAAAGATGAGAATAACTTGTGCAGCTGAAAATGGGGTGGGAATATAGCTAGAGAGAATGGAGACACAAATTGGAGAAATCTGTTATTAAGAAATAAGTTGAGAATTTCCAGGCTTCTTTTTTTTCCACAGAATACAGAGATGAAGAAGGATCTAAATTATTTAGACTGCCTCCAGGCTATGTTTGGAGACCACTATTTTAAAAAGCTTGGGTTTGTGCTCTGGGACTTTGTTGAAAGGACAAAATAAAACCCAGCTCTCTAGATGGTAGCTTATTAGCTGCAGTCCAGGATCTGGGTCTGATGATTTATTTGGGAGCACTGTGAAAATGCTGGAGACCTGCCATGGGTTTTTACAATGCAACGTGGAGTTAGGGAAGCTACCTACTGCACCCACATCCCTCCCTCTGGGTTCTATCTACCCAAAAACTAATACAAAGCTTGGCGGTAAAAAAAATGCTGGGACTGCAGGGAAAGAGACATGGAGGAGGGCAGCATTCCAGAGGGCCAAATTAATTTCCCTAGGGAGCCCCTGCTTGTAAAATCCCATAAACAAAATGTCACTTTTCATTGCTAAACCTCTTTGATTGCTAACAGCAAACACATGCCTTATTTTGGCATAAAGCTCTGCACCATCAAATTAAATAATGTTGAGTTGTTGTTTTGTTTTTGGTTTGCTTTTTTTTTTCCCCCTAACAATCTGTCTCACACATTCCTTGGCTGCCTTTAAAAGTCACTTGTAAAGTTTCACACTTGCACGCTGCGAACAGCGGAGCTGGAAAGCTCCGTGTCTCCAAGGATCAATAAGCTTCGAGTCGCTGTGGTTCAAAAGGAGGGAAACAAGTCCAGCAAGTGACAACTGCCATCTCATGGTGACTGCAGGGAATGAAAGGAAAGGTCTCCAGATGATCCCTGATGGCTGAGTGGGAGCATCACCTGAAGGCCTGACAAAATTACACAATGCTTGAACTTGAAGATACCAGGGATTCTGTAAAGAAAATTACAGGTGAAGTGCCATGAGGTCACTACTGTTGTAACAACAAAACAGCTCTAATATCAGAGGGCTCCTCAGTGTCAGCACCTGGCTATCTCTAAAGGTGCATACTAATGCCAGCTGAAAAAGTGTATTGGCATTGGGTTGACAAAGCCCAAACCTGTACTGAAAACCAGGTTTATAAAGGAAAAAGCACAAAATAGGCACCCTGCCAGGGTAGGCCCCTACAGCTGACAGGCTAAAATTAGTCTTAAAAAAAAAAAGGTGTTGGTGTGCAAGGCACTGTTGGGAGTCGGCAGTTTCCAGGAAGAGAACAAGATTTGAGGAATTTCCTCAAACTAAAAGAAAAATGTCAAAAAATCCTAATAATTTCAGAAG
Organism: Dicaeum eximium; assembly: GCA_013396995.1. Lineage (NCBI taxonomy): Eukaryota > Metazoa > Chordata > Aves > Passeriformes > Dicaeidae > Dicaeum > Dicaeum eximium. The sequence continues at coordinate 2,147,828 of VWZP01001440.1, read as the reverse complement.
ACTACTCAGAATAAGATGTTTACACTTAGGACAATTTAAATCTTTTTTATCCTTCTGTGGATGTTATGAGAAATATATTCCTGATACCTCCAGGCACAAATTACCTCAATGTGCTATGCTCCAAGAAAAAGTGAAATGTCCTGTACTTCACTAGGCTCCCTGTGGAAAGAGAACCAGCCTGGAAACATGGTGGTTTCATTTGGAGGAGAACTCTGATTTTTAATGTGTATTAGGAATAATTCTTAATTGATCAGAACTGAGGTACAGCCTTAGATCAACATGGGAAACCAAGCACCTCTCCATCAGCCCAAACTCTCTTTCCCTGGTTGCCTTGAAGAGCAGTGGGTGGGTCAGCCTGTTCTCTGTAGCCTCTATCCAAGCACTCAGTGCCACTGAGTTCAGCTCAAACTCAGCAACATCCCCTCGTTTGCATCAACTGCACAGTGATCTAATTGCCAGTGGTGTCTGCCCCACAATTCCATTCATATTATAAATCTCATTGCCTGATACAGATCTGCAGTGTTCAAAAAGATCCATGTACAGTTCACTTCATGGATTTTTAGTAAGCTTTCTTGTACCTTCTCAATTTAAAAGGAAAAAAGAAAAGTGATAATAGAAGTGGAACAGAAGTAGATGTTGGTATTATTATGTGGACACAAATTACACTGAATGTTCATTCCAATATCTAGCACTGATTATTCCCACCACCTTATCTACAAATAATTAGTGAGCATCCTCCTGAGAATAGCAACCCTAATGCTTCTCTTTGCTGCATTAAAATTATTCAGGCTTTACACCAGTGTAACTACACAAAGGATTACCATCATTGCCTACAGTTTTAAAACTCCTCTAGCCTGCAGAGCGAGCACAGTTTTTCAGTGCAAGATATCCGGAACTGATTTCCTTGGGAATTACAGAGCATAAAAACCAAAGACAGATACACACTTAGCAGTAAGCCCAAGATTGCATGTTTGTACTGATAACAGAGAAGTAATAAAAAGAAGCAAATACTTAGCTTAAACTTTGAGCATATGGAACAAGCATGCATGTGGAGAGCGAACTCAATTATTTAGTGAAATGGTGCCTTCAAAGTAGCAAGAATTTCTTTTTCATGCCCTGGTGTTTTTCCCCTGCTACTTGTTTCTTTGGTTCATTTTCAGCCCCCACCTGCTCCTGGAGCAGCAGACAGACCCAGTCATCAACAGCTTCAGGATCAGCCTAGCAAGCCAGGAAACCTTGGTGCCTTCCCTGCTGCAGCTGGCTGCCTCTGCAGGCAATTGGTCTCTCCTGGTGCTGAACACCAGGAGCTGATTTTGCCAATCCTTATTCAGCTTTATCTTAGAGAAGTGCGCTTGGCAAGAAAATACACTCGAATACGTGGAAAAGCCAGCAAAACAACCCAATCTGAAAGGGAGACCTATGAAAATTCTGCCACTTCTGATCCTTGAGGCATTTATCTTCATACATTTTAAATGTCTCTGATGATTTCTGTGCCCATTTTTAGCATTACCAGGACCTGACGGAGTATTTAAGATGAGTAACACGGAGTGAAACCTGTATCTAAAACACAAGCTGCCATCTTCACTTTTATTCAGCTAACTGGCCTTTGAGAACCAACACAGCTCTTAGGTGACCACTTAGGTGTGGAAGAGAGAGGAGACAGGGGTGGTGCCTCTCCTGCCATTATCTTGGGGCTGCAGCTGCTGTAGGGGAGCAGCTGGGGAGCCCTGCACTCTACCTTGCCCTTCCCTTGAGCGGGTTTGAGCCCCTCTCCCTGAATGCTTGCTCTAACTACTACCCTAAAACATATTTCAGTTCAGACTTTTCTTGCCCATACATATCAAAGTAATCTTGATTTGCTTAAAAATATGAAAATGCTGAGTAGAAGAAGGTGTTTTTTGGGTTTTGGTTTTTTTTTTGGTTTTTTTTTTTAACATTAAACTGAAGATAAAACAATATCTCACCTCTGAATTCCACTTGGATGTTCTGGAAATGTTGGAACCTAGTCTCAACAGTGATCTCTGAAATCTGCACAAACTATTTCTGGATTTCCATTCAAGCAGTGTGACAACCTTGCCTCAATTATACTCATTCACATTTGCATTTGAACATACCAAATTAATACTACATCCCTCCACAGCACATATCACAAATCCACAAATTTCTAATTTTTCTAGCAATTCATACATCTTCCTGTCTCAGAACATCCTTCTCCAGGGCATGTCCTCTCTCCATTTTCCAGTAAGAGGTGGTTTGCAGACCCTTATCAAATCAGTTTGCTCTATCTGGGTCCAAACCTCCCAAATTATTAACCATTCTTATGTAACCTCACTACTAAACTCTGTCTTATCTTTCATTACAGCAAGGATATAAATTTAGGAAATACAAAACAGGGTCTCCAACAGCTAGATTGCCTCAGTCTTAGCAAAGGAAATGTAACAGATCTGGTCAGGTCATGAGAACATTCCTGGTCTCGTCCCTTCCTAATTTTCCCCTCCTGTCCAAACTGCTAAGCACTATCTCAAATCAATCTCAAAGGACACAGTAGCAGAGAGGTCAAATAACTTCTCTTAATCAGAAAGTAAGAAACAAAAGCACAGAAAATAGCTGCATGGAATGGGCTCTTTTTGGCCAGTCTTCTGCAGCTGGATAAATACCAAGGAACAAAACAACCATCCCATGGGTGGAGAGGGAGATGGCAAACATAGGCAGCCTGACATTTTTGGGATATACACTTTGCACCAAGACATCCTTTTGCAGTATGAGGGAGCAAACTGCAGTTTGTTCAACATTGTCAATAAGTGATTGTCAGTAAATCTAGGCCTAATTCATGGAAATAGAGCCAGCTGGGAGCTTTTTGAAGGCATGTGTTGCATTATCAGTGCTATTTGTAGAACTGGGTAATTTAGGCAGATTTCTGAACCCAGACTTTGTGATTTCCTTCCTCCACTCATTATTCATACAATATTTGACATTTCAAAATGAATAGAAGAAAACCATTTGTCTCAATTTTGTTTTCAAATAGTAGAGTCAAAAAAACCCATAAAGCGGTAGAAACAGGATGTTTTAGAGACACTGAAACAAACATTTTGTGTGTTTGTTGCAAACTGAACATTTTAAAAATCTTTAGTCATGACAAGAAAATTATTTGAGAACTCAGAGGTTTTGAGATAGGAAGGCATTTTCTCTCCTAGTTCCCATGAGTCGACTGTTCAGAATACAACAGCTATTTTATAATTTTCCATTGCATTCCTCCCACACCCAAACTCAAATAGAACCAGCTTCAAATCTTTCCCAAACATCCATTTTGTACTACATATCTAATGTAAAAAGTACCTGGGAAGACAATGTATTGTCTTTAGTTACCAAGCCAAATGAAGAACATCACAAATTCCTTTTGCTGGTTCCTCCAGTTGTCATCATACACCCAGATTAAATCCCAGCACACTTTGCAGCCACACAAGCTCTAGAAGCACTGACAGTCTAGACCTTTTCTTCTTTCCAGTCTCATCACATTTTTTGATGCTGTTTGCCCTTTCATCCTCTGCCAGCTCCCCAACAAGGGAAGGAAAGGCACAAAATATCCCCAAGAATGTAAACGAAAAAGTGAAAATTCAGGACCTCATCCCAGCAGACACTAGAACATGAGATTTACTGCTGAACTTGCAGAAGTTTTTAGTCCTAAAAGCTCCAGTTAAACTCAAGAGAGAAATTTTTAACTGGCCTTTCTACCCTTCAACTTCCATTTCCCAGCAAACTTCACCTGCACTTTGAGAACTAAACCAGAGCAATTAGCTTTTAGCCCTATCTTTTATAGCTAATTGCCCTTAAGGCAACTGCAAAGATTCCCAGGTGTCAGCTTTCTGTGGTGTTTATGCAAGTCCCAGAAGAGAGCAAGCAAAGCCACTGAAATAGCAAAGTTCTTCTGCAGACATACAGAGAAAAAGGGAGCTTAAAAAGGCAACAAGGCATGATCATTAATTTTCTATGTATATCACGTTTACTCACTGAATTATATGATGTGATAGTATTACAAGCAGAAAAAGCTTCTTAAATGCAAGGATTAAAAAAACAACTTCTCCAATTTCTTCAACCCTACAATGACCCGTAATTGGCACTTGAAATCCTTTAGCCACCAATTTAATTATGTTTCTAATGCCCTTGAGAGTGTTTTCTTTTATTTATTTATTTTAACTAGATTTTTTTTCTCTCTTGACATTAATCTAAGAAGACTATGTGGGTGTTTCTTGTCTGAAACAGCAGTCACCACACTTAATAGAAAACAATGTTCAGCTGCTTGGAAAGTGAAAAATTGCCTTCAAATCATTGTAGGTGAACTCACCTCCATATGCCAGCAGGAGATGGCCACAGGTGTGCTTTCCTGCTGACATTTCCATCTGTTGGTTTGGTTTTTAGGTCCCTCCAGTCGTGTTTCAGTGGAGGGTGGGGCTGGGGACTCCATGACTTCCCAAAGGAAGAGCTGAACTTGCTGAGCCCACACTGCTGCTGCTGTCACTCAATGAATTACTGTGTATGCAGGGACATGTTCCAGTCAAGTTTTCACCAAGAACAAAAGTCATATTTCCCAATCTGAGGAACTTCAGAATTCTGCAGGGCTGCAGATGCTGACTGAAACAGCATTTGATTTTAGAAGCTAAGCTCATTGGGAAGTCCAGCAAGAGATGATTTGGAAACCCCTGTTATTACAGAAACAGTTGAACGTGTTAGACTTGTAAGCACCCCCGAATTTGGGGCTTAATACCATCATCCAAACAACTGCCTTGAAGTTTTCCTCATGGACCGTGGTTACCAGGGCACATGTCCCTCATTCTGCTATCAGTTTCAAAATCAGACTTTCAGGGGTTTTGGTTTTTTTTTTGGCTGACCTACACTAAGATGTCTTTCTAGAGGCAATCATGTTTGTCAATAGCTTCCATGGCTATATGCTGAGCAAATAGCACTTTATATATGGTGTGAAGACTTCTATTTCCATGGAGGAAAACATAAGGAACAGAAATGTAACAAATGTAAGAAAAAAATGTAGCAAAAAATATTTGAGCATTTGTGCCACTGTAGGTGTATGCTCAGTAACTTGTTTCAGATTAATTAGCAATTTTGAGTGGTCCTGCTAAGCAGGTGGCAAACTAGAATGCATTGTTTTGCTTTGGTGCCCATATTTCACAGTGCACTCTTAATGCCTTTTTATTTGTATTTAGTTTTTTTTTGCTCCCTTGTTTTGTTTTATAAGTGTTCAGAGTACTGCACAGCATTATGGTACACTATCATTTTTCAAGCCATTAAATGTTAACTTCATTTTCTTGTGTGAATTATGCTTTGCTCTTTTAGTTTTGTAATGAAAAGTAAGTACAGGTTATGCAAGCAATAACCCCTGTGTAAGCAGCAGCTATCTTTTTAAACGGTTTATTATGCCACAGTCTGGTACTCCATTAAATATAGATTACAGACTGTTGAATAAATGAATATCAACTAAGCAGCCCCATCCTTCTGTACATATCAACGCAAATAATGAATCATGGCACCTCATGAAAATGTATAACCCAGAAGAGTGGGTCAAGAAGTAATTACACATTTGTCTTATCTCATGCTTCTTGCTTCCAAACCAGGAAAATACATTTGTGATGGTTAAGGGGACACTAAGAAAGCTCTTGCAACCTGTTTTTCCTGGAAGGTGAAAAAGTATTCTCTTATAGTTTTATGTAGATATGCTTAGATTTCCAAATATGTTTCTTATATACTTGAAAAAGATGCTTTCATAGTTACAAACCTACATTGAAAAATGTAGGTTCATATTAATATCTCATCTCTTCCTCAGACCTCCTGTGTTACACATAAGAGTAACTGAATGGCTCAGTTTGGGAAATGTAGGTAATTATCAAAATAAATGGGCCAGTATATGCATTTGAGGTTATATTATATATTGTGTACAAAATGCAATTATTTAGATACTTATAAACATAGAAAATGGACATCAAATCAAGACATAAAACATGATTATGATACCCTTTAGAAACAGGAATTATTAAAACTGATATTGATTAGTGATAACTGAAACTAAAATTTGGAGACTGAAATTCAAATTATGTTGCTTAAAGTCAAAGTAGACTAACCTGTTGCATATGGAACAGATTAAGAGTGGAATGAACTAATCATTAGGTTATTAAAATAATACCACTTACGTGAGTTGTATAACATAAAGTTATCTTTAGCAGCTCAGGAGGAATTATCTGCTGATCCCAGCTTGAATAAATGGACTCTGAGAAGAGACTATATCAGTGGAGGGAAAAAATAAGCAAAAAAATTAACTTGGTTAAATACCTTGTGTTCATATTTTCCAAGGCGAGTTTTTGGCTGCTGACAACCATCACAGTTCTCTGATTTTAGTGTGGACATGCTTATTCACCCTGCTTGTGAAAACATATTTAGAATCATAGAATCTCCTCAGTTGGCAGGGACCCACAAGGAGCATTGAATCCAACTCCTGGCCCTGCACAGGACACCCCAGGAGACACCAGTGTTGTCCAAACGCTTCCTGAGCTCTGTCAGGCTGGTGCTGTGACCACTTCCCTGAGGAGCTGCTCCACTGCCCAACCACCCTCTGGGTGAGGAACCTTTCCCTAATATCCAGCCCAAACTTCCTCTAACACAGTTTCAGGCTGCTTCCTTGTGTCCTATGGGTGATCACCAGAGAGCAGAGATCAGTGCCTGGCCCTCCACTTCTCCTTATGAGAAAGAAGATATTAATAATAATTAGATCTGCTTGTTAAATGCGTTTCATATATAAAAAGTCTAGGAGTAGCCATATATTTCCAGGAGTTTCTAAAGTTTCTGACAGAAACCTGGAGGAAAATAAGTTCAGCTTTCTGGTATGGGAACTGAAAGATACTTGATGTTTTTTGGCTTGCAGTACTTTGTTAATATTTGTTAAAGGAAAAGACACCAAATTGTGTTTTTGTTTAAAAAGACACTATTCATGCAAATAAGCTATATAAGTACTGCATATGATTTCCCTACCCTCCTCCTCCCAGCCTGTAAGGCAATAAATGCCAGAAGCCATGGAAGCCATTAAAAGGTAACATCTGTACAGAACAGGTCACAGGGTGACCCAGTTAATTTAGCACTGAGCACTTTTCAGATGCCAATATCCTCTCGAGTACCACAATGAAGACAGGCAGAAAGGGAAGAAAATGCTTATTGTTAAGTGATATTGATATTTTTATGTTTCTGTGAAGAACTTGGACCCTGTCTTGGTGACTAGTGGGAAAAAAGTCCAATTATTTTTCTGCCTGTATCAAACCAGAGGTCCCAAAAATTGCTCAAAACCAAACACAAAGGCAAAGAGTAAAAGAGCAAACTGGGAGAAAATAAAACATTAGAACAATTCCATTGTCTGCCTATCAACTATTCTATGCTACACAAGATATATACTGTATTAGATATAGTATTTTACAGAGTTATAAATATGGACTGGTAAAACCCAGTTTTATGGGTTTTATTACATTTTATGGCTCCAAAAATGAACCAGTGTTCTTATTCATTAAAAGAACACGAAGTAAGCTGATTTTAAATGTCCTCAAGATTAGCTCCAAGCTATACCTTTTACCCAGTGTGGGGTTTTTGTAGCACTCTTCCTTTCTTCTAAGACCTCAAAATTCACTTAAAGTTTGAGGAAAATGCCAGTATTCTTTGTGAAAGGCAGAGGAATTAAAGCACAGAGAAGGAAAAAATAAGGTCACACAGCACTCCAATTCCATAATTTGTTTTTTCACTCTACATCCTTGCCACGTGTGAGCACAGACTAGTGTTCAAAACACTGAGTATTGTTCTTGGCCATGCACAACCAAGAAGCACAAATGAATATCCACATGGCTCATATCCTGTCCTACTTATGTTACTTCCAGGTGATTTTGTACTGACTACATGTACCTCCAACACCATATGCTGCTAAACACTAGTATTCCCATTTTATAGAAATAAAAAATGGGGTCAGTGTGAAGATAAACAAAAGCAAATATCCTATCTAATGCACTAGTCTGTTGTTTTATTAGCTGAAAGGCAGGGGTGTTTCTGGGAGCATTTAAAATTCCAGACTGCAATAATTATAAAATGCAGTCAGCAGCAAATCATCTAAGGGTAAAGAAGAAATGTGAAAAGTAATGGCTAAATCAATAACACCTAAATCCTGGAGCATGGTTAGTGTGTCTTATGTGAAATATCAATAATTATTTATAGCATGCAAAAATGTCTTTAGCATTCAAAAGATAAGCAGAAGACCCACAAAATGAATGATGTGCTTTGGTTTATAGGGGCAGTTCAGCTTAGACTAGGCTATTGAAAATGTCTCCAATAAGCACCACTGTCCTGCTACAGCCTACTTTCCAGGCTTGCCTGTATTTGGGGCACTTGTACCTAACCCAGCTGCCAGGTTTAGACCCAGGGTTTCCCTTTACCCCCCTATCCTGTTCAATCCACTCAAGAACATACATAGATCTCATGTTAAAATCTAAATTTTAATATTTGAATTGAATTTAGAAGAGTGTCAGGGGTTTCCCAATGCTTAAGTCTGCAATCAATGTCCAAGTACAGATTTCAATAGGCCAAAACAGTCAGTTTGGCATCAGTTTGTGATCAGAGCTATCTCTGTTTCCCCAGGCTCATTGTCACAGTCTGGTCACCTGTCTAAGACTGATCAGGATTTGAGCAGGTAGATACTGTGCAACCAGTCTGCTCCAAAGCATCCCCTCAGTAAAAAGAATAAATGGTGGTGGTCACTAGGGTCTACTCAATCTGCCTCCATTGTCTTTGGAAATCAGTGTGAGGGAAGTGCCTGAATAACATTGTAAATCTGAGCCAAAGCTGCTTTGGGCTCCTCCAGATAATACCTAATGTCCCTCTGAAGGCAAACCACTTCAGTACTTACAAATTAGGCTGATCATAACACATGCAACATAATGAGCATTTCCCATTTAATTTTCAGTTCCATATTCCAGAATATATTTCAGATGTTCCCTACTAACACGGCTGCAGTGCCAAAAGGCACAAATCATCCTTTAAGCTCTATTGTGCTAAGAGTTATTCAAACACTCAGAGGGCCTTTTCCCACACACCTCATGAGCCTAGAATACAAGCACTGTGCACAGGCTGGAAAAATATGGTTACAGTCACATACATAAAGATTGATATATTGATACTTCATGTTTTATATAAAGATAGAAAAATAAATGTAACTGCCAATAAACTGACTCTGCTATTCATCAAGTTCTCTCATTTGTTTCCCAATTTTATAGCAAAGAGGACATTGGAGGAGAGATTTGCAGTAAAAACAGCTGTCACAGTCACTTTCTGCATCAGCTGAGGAAGCTCTCTGATGTGATATGCCAGACATCACATTACACATCGATAAAATAAGGGCACATAATGCAAAGTATGACATACCCTGTTTAGCTAAGACTGATAACCAGGTCCTAATTTCTAGCTGTCTTCTACAGTGTTCCAGCATTCTTAAGAAATCTTTTCTGTACACATGGTTCCACTAATAACACATACCCTGCTCCATTCACAGTCTGATTCATATGCTTGAATATTCACAAAGTGTTTGATAAAAATACTCTCATGTTGCAAAAGCTGAAAAGACTGTTGTCTTTTAACAAAGGCCCCTAATGCCAGAACTGGAATGAAGTTACAAATCACTGTGATTTGATATCCCAGCACTAAGCAAGCTGTGGTAGCTAACATGTGCATACAATATCCTTAGCCTAGAAATAATTTCATTCACCTTAATTTGCCCTCCCTGAAATCTGAAAGAAGTTTCCTTATATTTTATTTGCCACATGTAACAAAACTTCCAAGAATGGCTATTTGAAAGGATTTAAAGGACACAGTTGCCTTTCTCAAACAGTGTCAAGGCCACAAGAGGAACTTGCCATCAGATGATAAGCAACCATAGGGACAATTCAGAGAAGCACAGAAAGGAGGAATTTGCAACAGGAAGGCAAGAATTCCAGGCCTAGCAGAGGCAAGATGGGGTTAGGACATTCAGGTTAACACATCCAGACAAAAATTTCCATGGTGGCAAACTGTGAAAAAGGAAGCAACTTCCATACACATCACCCCAAGTTATGGGAATGGCATCTGTGACCGCCCTGTGGATACCCAGAATTTGGACTGTGTAAAGGTGGCAGCCCACAAGACTCTGGGACTCCCATCAGGAAGAATCCCAGGGTGAAGAAGGACAAATGAGACACCACTGGATCCTCAGGTGGTGACTATGTCCTGCTTCATCTCCCCCTCTCCATTGTCACTGCTACTTCAGAGGGAGGCAGGATTCCTATTAAACCTCTACTTACACACACATGGATCCCAAATTGCTTTCCTGTGTCTGTCCAGCAGCAGCTCCAGGGTTCCTTTAAATAACGTATGGCTGAGTTGGATGACTATAAACCCAAAACATGAAACCCAGATTAGTGCAGCAGTTCTACTGCACACCTAGTAAAAATAAAGAACAGAAACAAAATCTCTCAAGAAAGTTTGATAAAGATAGGCCAAAGTTGCTGGAATAATTTGGCATGAGGGGGTGGTAGGAGAAAAATCTAATTATAAACTGGTGGGTATTTGAACCAGTGAGCCCAGGAAACATTTTGTTTTTCATGAAAGAGCGAGCTGGGAACTATGAAAAAAATCTGGTCTTTGCTTTGATATTACATTATTAATTAGAGGTAAGGCAGATTCAAAATGCTTCATTTATTTGTAATTGCCATGAGTTTGTTGTTTTAACTCGGTTCTATGAGCAAATTTTAGACTGGAGAAAGAACCAAACCCCTTTACATACTTTATATGTAACTTTAGTTTTGGGGCCCCTATTCATGCAGTTTGCTCTGGAGGTTTTTTCAATAGGGGAAAAAGAGTAGAGATGAAATATATTTTTCTGATTTATCTGATTTTTCCATAAATGACATATAGACAGGATTGCCTAAAATGTACTGAGTGATTTTTTAAATCTATAATATGTATTTCTCTCCTGCATTTTCTTATTATGACCCTGAAGTGTTTCTAAAATCCTTCCAACTTTCTAAGATTCCATTTAGATACTACAGCATCAGCAAACTTCTGCTGCTATTCTAGGATTTGCAGACAATAGGAATTTTTGTATCTAAGGTGTCAACAGCTTAATAAATATTTTTGCTTACAATTCATAACTTCTGAGCATTCTTCTAACTAGTCTTTTTAAATATTGGACTATTTAAAAATACCCCAGGGAGTGTTTATTGAATACTCTGCTCCATTGTGTGTCTAGCCATGTTATTTTCTTATAGTGCATGACAGCTCATTGCTTTAATATTCGATACAAACTGAATCTATTTAAAGCAAAAAAAACACACATGAACTGCATACATAATTTTAAGCTAATTACACCACAACTATTATTAAATAATTTCTGCATTACATAACCCCCCCCTAAAAATGTAATTCTATTGTTCAGCTCTAGTTTTGTTACCATAAAATATATTTCTCAATAGATGCCATTTCAATCTTTGAGAAGACACTGTGAGGATGAATACCACCAATTTATAATTAAAAGGGAAAATTAAGTAATTTTAGTCCAATATTTAATGTTGAGTGTGTACTTACTGCAGTACAATATTCCTAGATGCAGATCATGGGCTGACGACAGAGATTTTCTAGAGCCTGCTGAGACCCTTTCTTATGAAGTTTTAAATGAGAACAGTATTACTGAACAACAGACCACTGTAGGATGTCTTGTGCTGGATATCTTATGGATGACTCCCCAAAACTGAACAAAAATAATTTCTTTCATTTGAAAAGCCTAGTTTTGGAAACACAGTAATCTCTAAAGCTGCTAAAAGTATATCAGAAAGAGCTTTCACAGTTACAGCAAACTGCAAAAGTTATTAAAGCTGGTATTTTGTATTGATAAAAAAAATGCCATCTAGTCAAGCAAGCAGCTGTGATGGTGATTCAGAAAGTATTTTATAGCAGGTACCTAAAATTGCCTAGAGAGTTCCAGGATTGCCGACAGATTTTTTTCTCTTTTTAAATTTTTTTTCTTCTATTCTTAGGGCTTTCAGCTTTTCTCCTTAAGAAATCTCTCTTATTTCTTAGTTCCCAGTGGGAAATATACAAGAAATGAGATATATTTAAACACTCCTTAATTTCCTATGATAATCTGGGATAGTTTTCAGTGTCCCCCAATTTTTTTTCTATAACTAAGAACCAAAGCCTAGGTCTCCAGCACTGAGCCACAGGGAAATGCTATCCTAAGCTGTCTTTGACCCATCAGTCTCCACCTGCTCTTTGCTACAGATTTCCCCTTCCTGGCTGGTCCTTCCTGAGACATGCTGAGGGAGAGCATAGAGAAAAAGTTTTGGCCAGGACACATCCTGATCATGCAACTGATGTGAAGTTTTCATCTTCTCGCTCCAACATAATTTCTGTGCTTCTCTTTGCCACCTACCATTTTCTCTAGTTGCATGTTTTGTGAACCTCCCAGTTTATTATCCATGTTAAGGTAAGAGAAAGGACTCTGCTGCCATCATTTTAGACAAAATGATTCCCCTGACTTTGCAGGCTCCAAAGCCCTGACTTCCTTCTCTTGAAAAAGCACAGCCCCCCTCAGGGGCAGCAGAGGCACTGGGGGTGCAGGGCACAAACTCTCGTAATGGAAATAGGGAATTTTACTTTGAAGACACAATTATCCCCTCCTTGTCACCCTCTCCCAGCAGTTATGGGACAGCATACACGAAAGACAACCTTGGTGCTGCATCCAGCCTTTGGGTTTTCATTTGGCTTTTGGTGAAAGTTAAAGAAGCAATGGAAAATGTATCAGTGTGTGTGTGAATCCAAACAGAAAGTGCATCCCTACCCTACAGAGCCTGTGGTTTAAGTTCATTTTAATTCTTAAAGCTCTTGCTATCTCCTTACATAAGTGTCATTTCTTGTGTGAAGGCAGAAACCAATATTAAGATCCTCAGCTGAAATAATCCTTACAGCTCTGCAGCTTAAGATAAAAACTGACAGCTTCTATCAGGTTTTATTCTTCAGGACATAAACTTGGGGTCAAGAAGGCATTCCTTCCCATATGATAACACTGCAAATTCAGTTCCCACTGGACTTTTTGGTTTGCCTTTTTTTTCCTTTTCTCTGATCCCAGCATTATAGAGCTGGATTTGGCACAACAGATTTGTACAAAAGTATTTCTGGGCTTGATTCTGTGAAACAAACAGAAACCTTTTCTTGACCTTCTTCCCTACACATTAGTAAACACTCATCCTTCACCCTGGATACCATTCTTTAAAAGCAAATGAACGAGGGCAAAATCCTCCTCTTGCTCAATCTACTGTAGCTGCTTTCTGCACACAGCATTAGGTCACCTGACACAGTCCCACAGCCTGTGGAAAGGTAAGGGACAAACAGCAGCTATACTGCATTCAGTTTTGTATTCAAGATTAAATGCAACTACGTGCAAAAAGCCCCAAAAGGCATATTAATTGCTTCTTCTCTAGCATTTTACTTACCCAGAGTGAAGAAACTTTTTTTATTAATTGAAAACATAATCTCTCATTCTCTATAAATGTATTAGACGTAGACAGATGTTTTGTGCCTTTCAACAGAATTAGACAGTGCTAATTTTAGAGAAATGTTTTAGACCAAAACTAAATAATGTTGATGTTTTTAGTGAAACATTTCATTGTCTATGTAAATAAATGTGCTTTAAACTTTCTTTTACTTCAACTACTTTTTGTTTTAAAAAGTTTGAAATCAAAACAGAGTGAAGAAACCTTCCCACTAAAAAAAAACTACATTTTAACAAATATTTTGGAGAATGTCAAAGCAAAAACAACTGTGGGTCACACAATTCTTGTCAAATCTGACCTGGGAATGGAAGGACAGATTCCCTGCAGGCAGCTAACAGCAGGGTTCAACTAGCTTCAGCAGAGTTGTTATTTACATCAATTAAAAAGGGATCCAAAATCTCTTGAAGGGATAATAATCTCTACAAATACATTTTTTTCATAATTCTCATCTTCATGAGAAAACCTAATTATTACACTCTGCCAGATGTAGCAAGGCAGACAGATGTGACCCCAAATTTTAGATGCATTCAGTTGTATGATTTACGCTCCTCATATCAGTAGCTTCATCAAGGTGTCTACCTATGCATAAATTTAAAAATGGTAGGACTTGGCTCTAAGTGCACGTTGAATACCAAAGGATATTTTCCTCATGGATCCTCCTAGGTTTCGTTTCAGGTATACTGTCTGAACTTTCCCTTTTAGTTGCAGTGTGAAACACAAGAAGTGTGGTTTCAGTCCTTCATAATTCTAAGAAACTTCTCTAACTGCAAGACAAGTGTCTCAATTTCAATGTGAAAAAGTTAAAAAATTATTTGGATACAATTAAGGAAATAATTGAATTATGCATGAAAGTAATGAATGAACATTTGTCACCAGCTGTCAACCAGGATGTATTTTTTTCTTTTCTTAAATAGTCATGACTATGCATATGGGAGGTAGTAAAAATGAGGGAAAACAGGGTTGGTGGGGGATTAGAGATAGGAAGGACTGGATGACCTTCATATGCTGTGAAAGAGAGGATGATACTTAAAAACCTGAAGTTTATGGTACCCAAAACTTAAGAAGAGGAATAGCAAAACTATCTGTAAGAGAATGAGATTCTCCTATCTATACACAGCCCTACCAGACATTAAAAAAAGAAACTGCAGACTGCCATCTAATTCAAGCTTCAATGAACAGATCATGCCTGAAATTAAGATAAAACACAGATGGCATGGTAGCTACAGGATACACTGTGAGGAAAGGCACAGAGTAAATGCTGGATGCCAAAACAATACTACCAGAATTCCAAAATTATACCCTTAGAAAAGCACGGGAACTTTGAAGGCAGTTTACCAGAATGTTCACAGTACATTATAAGTCTGGAGTCTTTACTAAAATAGGGAAAAATAAAAGTGATACTTTCCATTCATCTTCCTAAGTTATTCCTGTATTACTACCAATTTTTTTTTTTCTTTTCTTTAATGCAGTGGGCAGAAAACAGTGAATTTCTAAAAAAGGCAATTCAGAAAAAGGAAAATTAAACTTACTCAGAAGCTAAAGTTATTTAATGGTATTAGGAATTTCCAAAATAGGGCTTGGCAACCAAATGTCTTTGAAAATCTAGCCTTTGTGACCAGCCCTGGATCAGAGGGCTGTAGCAGGACAGAAACTTAAGCCAGGTTTCAGTCACCTGTTTTGTCTTCAGTGCATTTTCCACTTGACTTATCCCTTCAAGTTTTTAGCTTAGTAGAAGTATTTTTTAAGGATTAGTGCCACCAAATTTTCACGTAAATATCCAAAATTGGAAATCTGCATTGCTAAAGCATAGAAACTGTTGTGACGCCTCACAGGGATTCTTTTCTTTTTCCTCTTTTTGAAGTGAGGGTGTATGTATTTTATAGAGCAAAAGAGGTGAATAGGGGTCTGAAATGAGTAAGGGTTTTTAAGAGGGCTGGTAGGACCCACTGCCACGTTTTAAGCTGCCGTGTTGTGCTACCAAGCGTGGGATGGTGTCAGCTCGTGCCAGCCAAGCCCGGTGATTGCCAGCCCCTGTCCCTAAAGCGTGACTGGCTGGAAGCTGGCACACTCCAGCAACACCACAGCAAGATTTAGAGCACAGCCACAGTTATTAGTGTGAAGACTCGAGGCAAATATATAACTATTTGCTAATGAGGGATGGAGCATGACAAACTCATCCTGGTTGCCTGGTAGAGGCAGGGAAATTAGATAAATCCCAGGCTGGGTTAGCAAGGAGCATCCAAATCTCAGCTCCAGGGCTGAGGAGAGCACAAGAGGCTGAGGAATTGATGGTTTTCTAGCAGGACCCCCCAGCCAAAACAAGGACAGCTGGAGCAAGAGCACAGAGGGTAGAAAAGGCAATACTTGGCACATTGTTCCTTCCATTAATGGCAAAATTACAAGGTGCCTAACTGAGGAACAAATATCTACTTGCTAAACACAGACTTAATTAGGTATCTCACTCAGAAGGAATGAGCACATGAGAAATAAAAAACCTCCTGGAAACCTACTCTTTAGCTAGTCTGAAAGTAATAAATTATGCTCGGTTTATTTGTTTAATTAACCAGCGTTACTGAATCTTTTTTTTTTTCATTCTGGCTCTTTTAAAAATTTGCTTTCCTTAAAACACCTCACAGAATGCTGTGACAAGTCTGTAAACTTCAGGTTTTTCCTTTGCACGATTCACTCATACAGCAACATAGATTTTTGGAAACCTCTAATGTTTTCATATTTTAAGAGAGTTCAAGTATTTTTAATCCATGTTATCTTTTCAGCTTTAGATGCCTTTGTGAGAGTCTGGATGTTAAGAGTGGCTTAGCTCCAGAAGTAGCTCCAGAATGGATGTGAGAAGAAAAACGTTGCACAGTAAGTGTCTGGATTTACACAAAAATTGTGGGGGGAAAGAATAGCATAGAAAATAGGTCCTCAGTATGCTTGTTTTCATCAGGGTAACCTTCCAAATCTATTACCATCCCTGAAAAATGCATTTTACTTCAAGGAGATCTACACGAGAAAAAGTCATGAACGCTCTCATGAGCCCAATAAAATACATTCAACCACAGGAGAAACTTACCCTGTTTTGTCAGAAACTTTATATAAAAATGCACGGATTCACAATCAAATTAGGCCACAGTTTTTACAAAGGCTTGTGATAACTTGCATTCTTTGACACTCTCTCAAGGCTTGCCTCTACTCTGATGGTACTTGGACTGTCACGAGTTAAAAAGAAGTGGTCAGCTTTATTTGATCTTACTTGATTTTTTTGAAATTCTCCTGCTTTCAGTTACTTCATCACTATTTACTACATCAAAGGACCCCCCAGGGTCAGGATAGACTTCCCTCAGTTGTGGATAAAGCTCATGGAATATGGACACTTCATACTCTTCAGGACCAGTGAGTTCTACTGAATCATAGTTTAATTTTCTCAGATATTTGTTAAGTCATTACTCACTCCATTAAAATAAAGCCCTACTTTGCCCTTCCAAATAGGACACTGGCAAGAAAATAAGACAATTCAAGTAGTTAATAAATAACAGTCCTTCACCATCTGCACAGTTCCTTTACTTATGCTGTGTTATATACTTCATCCCTTCTCAGAATTAGCCCTCAGAAAAAGTTCTGATTCATCCTTCTCTGAACCTAAACTAACTCTGACTGGAACAGCTTTCCTGCCTGAATTCATTATGCATGGCCTAGTCTCCTAATTGAAATAATGAAGGCTTTTTCCCATCTTCTACTTCGTGTAAAACCTTTCAGTATTAGCAAAGCAATTACCAGGCCCTCAGTCAGACACCTCTCAGACACCTTTACTGGAGGGGAGTGGGAGCCCTGATTCACCCATCACTGTTGGCAGTCAAAGCTCCCCTCTTGGCTCCCATTAGTGTCAGGGCAAGCCCTGAGAGGGAGCTCAGGAGACATGTTTTGTTCTGTAGCCACATTCCTCCTGTGTGACCTTTGCCAGGCACCTTTCCCTTTTCATGTTTCAATTTTTCTTGCTGAAAATAGTGAGATAATGACAGGTCACCCCCCAAAGTGACTCGAAACGTACTCATCATTATGTTCTCAAAGAGCAAGAGGCTTCTCTGAATATTACCAGTATTACTTGCTGGTTTTAACTAAGCTTCTCTACATGACACTGGCTACCTTTTGAGCATTTACCAGTTCTTCAGGTCTAATGAGTGCTCTCTTCTTCACCTCTTCCACATCCCTTCCTGCCATCCATGTAGGAGTTTTGAATACCTTCTTTATCATTTCTAATATGTTAATCCACAATAATGGATTGTGGATTATCTCTAATAATTCTCTTGTTTGCTACAGTATACAACACTTAATGCAGAATTAGAGTCACATTTACTTGTTGGCAATTTCCCAGAGCCATTTTTAAATATGGACACCACTTCCCATTCCCTATTACTTTCAGGTCATTTTGGGAGTGCTTACAAATCATAGCTAAGCTTGGAAATCTCACAAGAGAAAAGAACCTTATTTTTGCAATTGTTAGTGTCCAACTACTGTGTAACCTCTTTAGATGACAAATTAGTTTTAATAAAAGTCCTCCAAATTTTACTTTAAATAGTAACTCATTTAACCAACAATTTTGTGAAAACAGCAATGCAAAGAAATCGTTCAGCTACTCAGTGTAGCCTCAGACTTTTTGATACTCCGTTAACCTTTGAAAATGGTATTCTCTTGGCCTGTGGTAAATCTGGTCCTTATGTGTTTGGGAAGTTCTTTTGCATCCCTTCTATGATTTTAAAATTACATAGTTCTTGAACATTTTTGTCAATCTCATTAATTTTATCTTTACCTCAATACAGTTGATGAACTTTTCAGGCTGAATGTCTGCAGGTAGAAATAAATGAACATTCTCTGGCCAATTTTTGTAACCTAAGTTAATGTTTATAATTCAGAAGGCAATTGAGCCACACTTAAACATCTTTTACTCTACTGTCACTGAAGTTAATTTATAGAATCCATTCAAAATATCTTAGTTAGATCACAGTCCCTGTCACAGTCTAGAATAATTTCCTGAATGAGTTTAAGAGTCAGGAAGCTCTGCACCTACCACTGAAGATAATTATATGATGGTCACTTGAATATCATTTTATCAACTTAAAATGTGGCTGAAATGTTGGAGATAATACCATAAAAAACCAGAAAATGGCTCCTGTGGAAGTGGTCAAATGTCTTTAATATCTTTACACTGTGATCTGTTTTTAAACAAAGTACCCTTAAAACTGTACATAAAAGCAAACAAAAAGGAAAAAAGTTGCATATGTGACTCTTTGAGGTTTGTTTATTTAAAAAAAAAAAAAAAAACACAAAAAAACCCCCCAAAAAACAGAAGGGGAGAGATGAGATTAAAAACCAAATACACAAAGCTCAATTTCTGTGGATGTTGTACTATCTCTCCTCTTACATTTCCCCATATGAATAATTTGCACCTTTCATTCCAATATATTGAAGCCATGACAAGGATTAGGTAACAAGTACAAGACATGGGGCCCTGAAAATAATCTGAGAATATTAACAGCATGCAGCAGCATGCATTAAGACCACTATTCTTCCAGTGAACAAAGTGAAGTTGATGAAGATGTATCAGGGTATTTCATGCAGTCTCCAGAATTTATGGAATCCATTCATTCAAGTTAGTCTTCAGAACAATAAGTTCAAGTAATATTTGTTTACAGCTAAAATATCCTCACTCAGCACCTAAGTAGGATGAATCACAGCAGTTTTCTGCATGCAGAAGGAAGAGGATATCTGTGAAAATATCCACCCTGAGAAAGGTGAAAAATACATGATGTACCATCACCTAATATCATATGAAGTCTATGGGATTACACTGAGGTAAAAGTAGCTGTAAATAAAGAGTTCCCACTATTGTCTGGGAATTATTTTGAGGAACTTGTAAGACACTGCATGCTTGCCTTGACTTCCAAGAGGATTTAGGAAAATAAAGTTAGTACCATTACAGATGGTCAGAGTTCTGTATGCAACTGGAGTTATTTCAAGTAGTTAATTTCCAGCTTTTAAACATAATTATATTTCCCTTACTTGCTTTTTTTTAACTTAAGTTTTACATCTCTCCTAGGTAGGTGGGCTGATTAAGTTTCCTTTATTAAATTGTACTTTATTATGTTGTACAAAAAGTATAGAAACGCAATGGAGAAAAGCTGAATTTGTTGGAAACATTCTGATGTCAGCATTAAACCCTATAAATATTGCTCCAGACCTTACCCATTTAAAAGCAGTACAGAAACTCTCCTACTGTCTCATATTGTCCTGGGCAGATCCCATGGCCTTCACAAACCTTTGTGGGAAATCAGTCTCTAGTGTCCAGCTAACCCCAATAAGGAGGCAGAATGAACAAAAAGTTAAGAGTACTCTTATGAGAATTTTCTCGACAAAGAGAGTTAGCAAGCTATGGAAATTTGTCCAAGGAATAAAAATCATACTGAATATAAGAAAAGGTACATGAATATCCAAGGAAGATACAGAATCTCAATTCAAAGCTGTTGGGTTGACTCTTAGCTTTGACCCTATCTTTGTATACATTGACATTCAGCAATAATGTTCTCACTGATTTCAGTACTGAGCTCCCTTAGCTGTGTGTGTTTCCTGTTATTTCCTCCTTTTTAAGGAAACAATAGGAAACAAACACTCTAGAAATTATACAATCCATTTGGTCATCTAACATGATACACTTGATCAGTTTAGAACTTCAAAATACATTTAAAGATTTCTAAATGTTTTTCTCCCAACATATATGAATGATCTTTCAGTTAGACATAGTCTGAAAATATAATTCCAAAAAATCCTAGTCAGAGCTCACCCCTGCACATGCCACAAAACTGTTGAGATTTACCAACTCATATCTACTCTTCATATATGGTCTCCCAACTGTATAATATCCACCCACCTAAGAGTAATTTCATTTAGTCAATGTATCTGTTTTGAATATCAGAATATCATGTAAGACTCAGAAACCATACTGCAGTAAAAACATGACATTTGCCACTCTATCCACAAAGCATACCATAGAATACAATTATGTTTATCCACATTGTGTTCACGTATTATCATGTGTTCATGATTTGCTCATGATACATCCATGCTGACATCTCCTTGGTAAGTTTTACATGGTTAAAAATGGTTTGTTTGAGAATATGTTTCAGTTGGAAGTGGGTGTTTATGTTGTGGTTATAATCAGCCCTTCCTGAGTTTGCCAAAACACTGCTATGCAGACTAGCCAGCCAAGTAATTCTTTGGTGGTCTTATCAGTTCTAATGTTTTAATAGAATATTTATTTATTTCTGACTCATTGTCTGTTCTAATTGAATTGTAGGATCTTAAGTCATGGACTCACTAACATTGCCCAGTACATTAAGGCTTTTAACTTCCCTGGCTGTAATATACTTTATGAAGAATACTAATACATACCCAAGCCTGTATGACATTTAAAACAAAATGAGATGGCCCTGGACTATGTATATTATGAAAATTGTCTTCTAATGACTGTCCAATAGAAGAGTATAGAGTCCATTAAAAGGACATAATTCTTTGTTTCTTTTGACACACCATCAGATTACCATTGGCCTACCCCTAATAAAGCAGATGAGAATCTTTCTTCTCAGTTCATTTGACTAACCATGGCCACTGACTTGACCACAGGAACAGACCAGATACTGTCACCTTTTCACCTGGTTTTCTGGGCTGTCATGTTCAGAGAGCAAAGCTAGAGTTAAATCACTGAGAGATACCCATGGACACATAGATATATATGTACATACACACATGCACTCATACACACACACACTCTTAGCATGGACAAAAGTGTTCCTTCCTATCTTTCCCAGTGTTCAAGACAAAGTTGAAGAGGAGAAAAATGCTTTTCAGGGGCAGAACAGTTCATGTTTCCATGTTCCTGTTCTGGCTAGGTATCAGATGAAGACTCTTAAAAAAAATGGGGAGATATTTTCCTATTTCAGTGTAATCATTTCCCCTTTTGATAACTAGAAAGCCTTCTGGTGAGCTCTACTCTCCATGATAACCAATTTCCCGGCTAAACTATCAAGGCTCTCCATAAATCTACTCACCAAAGAAATAAGAGGGCTCTCCAGCTAACATTTCAGTAGCCTTTCATCCAAGAGGCTGCAGACATATGCAGATATGCAAGACACCAACTGATGAATTGGATATTTCTTTGTCATCACTTATTTATCCATGTTTCTATTCTTTGTGTTGCCCCTTCAAATTTCTTGTAGAGCACTGAATTCTAATCTGTTGCCATTGCTCCCTTCTCTCATCTTCAGCCTGTAAAGGACTTTGGAAAGGGTTCTGTGAGTCACACCAAACACCTGAATAATTTTACAATATTTCAGGTCCTTACATATAAAAGACATCTGGGAAATATTCACCTTCCCATCAACACAATTCTAAGGACTTTCTAAAACTCAGTCTCCTGTCAAATTGCATAACTGAAAAATAAAGTACACAAAATCTCCTATCAGTTTGAAAGATTTTGTGCACAAAGTCTTCCAAAGGTTGAATTTTCCTTGCTGACAGAGCAGTATCCCCCTATTATAGGCTCCACATGGTAGGTAATGGAGTACCAAACAGCAAGCAAGCCATCACTTCTGATTAAAGGGTCAAGGTAGTTGTGATTCCACATAAACATTTAGGCCAAAAATCATAGCCCTAATCACACCTGGAAGCCAGCCAGGGTCTCTCATCATGCTCCAAGACACAGGGTTTTAATCACCAAATTGCAATGTTGCTTCATTTTAAAAGAGAAGAGACAGAGGAAGGAAAGGAGTCCTTACAACACTGCTAACTGACCTTAATCTAATGTGATGTGCAATACTCTCAGCATGTGACTGTGGCAGGGACACACCATAAGTGTAAGCCTCTTCTTAAAACTAAATTAAATTTGAAAGTGTAGATTAGATTATTCCCAACATCCTCAAACAAATTTCTGTGTGATGAAATTTATCTTGAGATTTGCAAGTGGCATTAGCGGATTCCTATATGACGATTGTACCACCCTTTGCATACACCTCAGAAAAGCCACTTAGTTTCAAGATCACATCTTCATACTTACTCAAAAAAACTCATCTGCTTGCAAAAAATGAGTATAATTCTATCAGATTGGAAAAAATGTCATTTTGATAGTTCTGATGTCTCCTGCTACTTAATGACCTGCATCTTATTTTTTTTTTTTTCCTTTTAAACAACAACCTTATAAAAAGCCTCCCAGAACTGCATTTTGGCTACAAGTACTTTAAAAAAGGCAGCATCTATTATACTGGACACAGAACTACAATAACAGAAAGTTCAAAACCTAAGAACAATGCAATTACACTAATGCAATTTAATGGACAGAGCTTTGGAAGAATCTTGGACTCTGCTCTTGTCTCACAAAGTCATTTTTGTCCCCATGGCTCTGAATTCCCTCTCACCTTATATTTCCTGTGTCTATTTCAGGTGTAGCTCCTCCTGGAAAAGTTTGTGAGTTTGTAAGAAGTTCAAAGGATACTTCACCAGGTCAATCCCTGATGAAACCTTCTAGTCAGTTGTGTAAAAAATCAAGCAGACTGCTAATAAATTATTAGCCTGCCTGTTAGTTTATGAACCCTACAGATATATACTATGGTTTTTATTCTGTAAGTAATGTAATGTTTTAATTACATTGATAAGGGTGGGTAAATATTCTTTTAATACTTTCTGTAGTAAATATCATTAAAACAACAAGGATTTACATGTAAAAAGGGAGGTTAGAAATGGTGAATTTATTGTGCTGATTACTGCTTTCCAGGTAATGTATATTCTGTATATTAATTTTTCCAACAGAAAGCTTCCCCTTAAAACATAGACACATCAACCAGTATTTAATCTAAAACATTGTTAATTATACCAAGGAGTGCATAATCAGCCCAATATATTATTTGGCAGACAAATTTATTTTGAGCACTTTTATGCCAAGGTTCCATTATCTTTTATGTAATATTTAACATATAGAGAGATATTAATACATATTTATATAAATTTCCTTTGTGATCATTTTGTTAACTCCTCCTGCATTTGTCTTCTACTTTTCATGATTATATGTAGCAAAAATACCAAACAGTTCTGTATTCCAGTAATGCTTTTAAAATTTAGTTGAAAGATCTTTATTTCTGTTTAGTTTTGGACATATCATTGAATTTAGTGACTTTGCAAAGCCTTTATAACAAATGCACTTACAATGACCAATAAAGCTTTTGTTCTTAGTACCACGTTATTGCTCATAGCCAAACACTTAACATTTCTTTTTATATATAGAAAAAGAAGACAAAAGCCACTGGGCTGACTTACTTTCAGAACTGCTGAGCAGGTAGGACAGCCACTGAAATCAGCCTAAGTTGTGATATAAACAGATTGTTAACAAAAAAATAATTAAAAAAAAAAGCACAAACACTCCAGGAAAAGAACCAACCAACAAAAAAAAATCCACCCAAACCCCAGAGTGAGGAGAGGAACTTTCTTTGTATCTTTACAAAGTTGGGTGCTGGTGGCCCTGAAAGACAAACAAAATAAAATTCAGGGAATTATGAAGATGCTATTGGAAGAACATGGGCCCAAGTGGATTAAAGTAATTTTAAAATCACCATGGACTGTGATGGGACAGGATCCCTCCACCTCAGGATTTTGGCTCAGGAAAATAATCAAACCTCCAGATATGAATGTTCAGCTTATCCAGTATGAAAGTGGCAAAGCATATTGAGGTGTCTTTTTTTTGGAGCTAATAAGACCTAGAGCCAAACAAAAAAAAGCCAGGAAGATGCCCCTATGCCTTCATGAAATTTGGTCTGAGCTCTCCATCACTGTATGTTAATTTCTCTAAAAGAACTGGCTTTATTTGCCCCGTCCTGTGCATTTTAGTCATTTATACACTGTTGAGAGCTCTGAGACAACAATCTGAAAAGTTCTTATATTCATTTCCTAGAGCCCCCTCTTTGCCTCTCTCATCTCTCCCATATTACTGAGAGATGGATCTTCCAACAGCTTAAAAGAGGGAACATAGAGTAAGTGATTTATTACAACATCTTGTATTACTCCTACTTTGGGTCTGGACTGCTGCTAAGTGATGTGAAAATGCAGAATACAAAGGTGATCTTTAACCCTCATAGTTTACGGTGTAAATATTGGATGGACATGAAGAAGCAGCAAGTAAACAGCAAAAAGGTGTGTAGTAGAAAATAGTTTCAGCCCACCTATAACCCTGATGATAATATTTTTGCAATTACAAGAGGAGAGCTGTGAAAATGTGTGTGGAAACAAAAGGCAGGGTAGCTCTTTCCATCTCAGTGGGTGAAGCTATGTGGCAGAAACCCTTGTGTTTTCCAGGAGCTTAACAGCACACAACTGAGACCAATTTTGTGAACTAATCAAAAGAACTGACATCTCAGTAATGCACCAAGTATGATGTGTTAGGCACAGATTGCAGAAAAACTTTACAATATTCTTGATGCGTTCACTTTTCCCCACATTTTTCTCACAGATTTCTTTCAGTAGTAGATAAGGGAAGGACAGATCCTGGTTTAGCAACACTGTTCACTCTCTGTGGAGGTGCCACTGTGGGCTCCAGTCAGCTCTTAAGGTTATTTTCTGCAATAGCAATGTACACTACTAGAGTCATTAATTTCATTCTAGAAGAGGAATATTTTTAGAAGTAAATGTTGCTCCTTCATTGAATTCAACTGGTGGGTTCATAAGACTCATATGTCCTTTTAAATTAATTTATAGATGGATTTTTCCAGACAATATCCTTGCTCCCTCTTCCTGCAGGCTCACAGAAGACAGAGTTTGGGTGTTTTTCTCCCTTATGGAGTGACAATTGCTACCCCCAAACCAATTACCTTTACAATTAGCAAATAAAATTAATTTTCACACTTCATATGCTAACATGAGAATGGCAGAAATGCTTAACGTTTGTTAAATGTGACACTAGAAAAGAAAAAGACAAATGTGACACTACATTTTCAAAAGAAAACTCTTGCGGCTCTAAACTCTGTATTTGGAAAATTACAGAGTTCACATAGAAGGCATTTGCTGGTTTGTTTTTGAAAGAAATCTCATCAAAGATGAATGAGAAAACTCTTGTTCAACATCTGATTCTTTGTGTTTGCTTTCTTACAGTGAGTGGGGGAAAAAAGCCTAAATTATATTTTATGCCCAGGACACAGTAGGGATTTAAAAAACCCCACAACTTTCTGCAGTTTCATAGGGACTGGAATCTTCCTAAGACTTTTTAATAGAACACAAAGCCAAGTTTTTGGTGGCCTTTTATATAAATTTACCCATGTGGATTCCTTGGCACCAGTAAATAAAGCTGGGGTCATGTCTCTGCATCTTGCAGACAGAACTAATAAATGTTATCCTTTATTCCCCTTTATTGTTTCCTTAAAATGAGAAGGAACTTAGTATCTTTGAGGGCAAATGTATCAATACAAATTGGTTAACAGCTTTCAAAATATTTTGTGGTAGTAAAGTGAAACCAGAAAGATGGAAGACTGAAAGTGATGCTACCTAAATGACGTATTTTAGCAGACAAAAATTAAATTTATCCCTTTCTTCCTATGTAGCATTAGCAACTTTATGACATTTCAAAGCATAAAGATTAATATTATGGTTTGTTGAAAAGAATATTCATACCCAGGAAAAAACTCAGCCATTCTTCTCTCTTTTTTTTGAAAGCCACAAAAAGCCACTGAATACTTGACACAAACTTGTCAGAAACTGCTGAAAATCTTTGAATGAATAGCGGGAAATGAAGCACAGTAACAGAGAGGCAAAATGAAAATAAATAAATGAAATTAAATTAAAAAGTATAAAAACAACAAAATAAAATTAAAAAGAAACAAATTAAAATTTTAAAAATTAAATAAAACCATAAAAAATAAAAATAAACAATAAAGTGAATAAAAATAAACAAAATAAAAACATTAAATAAAATCACAAAACTAAAAATTAAAATAAATTGGAAAATAAAAAGAAAAAATAGAAGTAAATAGAATTAAATTTTTTAAAATGTAAAAAAAAAATCCAAATAAATACAAAACCAAAAAATCTAGTAAGTAAAATAAAATGAAAAAATTAAATAAAAGCAAAATTTAAAAATTATCAAAAATAAAATTAATAAATTATGTAAATAAAAAAGCTTAAAAAGTAAAAATGCAGATAATAAATACATAAGAAATTAATAATAAAAAATAAAAACAGAATACATAAATGTAAAAAACCTGAAAATAAAATAAAGTTTAAAAATTCACAAATCAAAAAAGCAATTAAATAAATAAAATTAAGAAGCTTCATTCTGGAAGCAAAGCATTAATTCTTAAATTCCTAGCACATTTCTGACATGAATTCTCACTTACAGTGGCCTAAGTGAACCAAGTAGAAAAATATATCTCCTTTCGTATTTCAGAACTATTCCTAAAAATGTTTTTGCTGACATTTAAGTTAAAAGGAATCAGGCTTCCAATCACCTCTGACATCTTTGGCTGCCAGTGGTTGTACAAGAAACTACAACATTTCTAGTGTCAGTGCCACATTTTAAAAATTCTTCCTTAATTTCTCTGTGAGGCGAAAATTCAGCCCTGCTATTGCTGAGGGCTCCATCCAAGTAGAAAATCATGTCACGCTTACATTGTGTAACAGAAAATGAATATTCTGGTTTTACTCTGATGTTAATTGCTGCCTTTTCCCTAACTAGATGGCAAGTGACCTTTACATATCGTTACTGCTAAGTGGAAAGAGAATAATAATGTTATTTTAATTGATTTGTGAATTATTGAACAGGGTTATGAATTCTGAACCCTCTCTGACTGGGAGAATCAATTGCATACTCTGTTTACAATTTAGTATTTTGTATTTTTTGTCTCGTGCTCCTGTTTTGTATACATTCAAAAGATACCTAAAAACAAAAATGTAACATTACCATTTAGGACAATTTCTGTTGTGAATGTGTGAAAATGCTCTCAAGTACAAAATCTGAAATGTTATGGTTGGGAACCATGGGAAAAGCTTCTGATAAGAGACTATTGCATGTCCCTGAAAAATCAGTGGATCATGCAAATATAGGCTTGGAAAACACCTCAAGTGCTCATTCTGTCCCTTCTGGTAAAGCACAGTGACATTACCCTTACCCAAATAATTTCTGATATGTTTCTCTACACATCTCTTAAGGTCTTAACAGTAAACAACACTCCATCTCTTCTCTATGTAAGCTCTTCTAGTGCTTCACAATCCTCACTGCCACATACTTTTCCTGACTGAAATTTCAGCCTCCTTTCCTGCAATTTAATTCCTGTACTTTTTTAAGAACAGCAGAGTCCTTGAGAGCTGTCCAAAGAGAAAGTAAGTTTTTAGCAATCACCTCTGCATCCACCTTGTGGTAGTTCCATCAGAAAACCCTTTCTTATCTTGCTTTTGAGAAAACGATGTGAGAAAATACCAGATGGTTTCCTATGGTCAAAATAAATTACATCTATTTTTTTTCAGGTAGTAGCTACTGGGGAAGCCTTACCTACAGAGTAGCTGAGGATAATAGAACTGGGCCTTGCTATTCCTGGTCCTATTTCCTCTATGGTGAACACTGTGCATTCCCTGTGGTTACTCTCAGTCAAATTAACTTCTCCCCTGATATCCTCAATGGGTTATTACCACTTCATTAGAATGAAACCTACAGAGCCTTCCTCTAAGAGTTTGTCTGCCTCCTGTAACAAAATTATCCAAGTGTTGGTGTGCTCTGTTCCCTGCAGAAGCCTAGGAGTCAAAAACCCTTGCTAGCAGCAAGTCCTGAACTGCGCTTTACTTTCCAGTTGCTTTTAAAAATACCTTTTACCTGATCTTCTTGTTTTGATGGTTCAAATGAGATGCCCTTCATAACAGTGCTGAGAGGATTTCTGTGGTTCCCCAGCACCCAGTTTTTCACCAGGGCCACCTTGCACTAGGAAGATTATCACTAAGTACCTTCACCTCCTTGCTCCACACACACAGGTGCACACTCTCCTTCATTCTTCTCATTCCCCAAATAAGTTCACATGTGTGAACTATGCCAGTGACTTCAATCATTCCAATAAGTCTCAGCTTAATTAATTAAAATTAATTAATTCAAATAATATTTTTGGTTGTGTATAAAGAATTGCAGGTATTTGATTTTTTTTGCTTATATAATTATATAACAAGCCATTTTCCCTTCTCATTTTCTCTGTATTTGTACCATTCCTATCCATTTAAATACAACCTAACTTCACTTAGGGCTATGGTAAAGTTTATTCCAAAGAAAGTATCTGTTTCTCACCTCAAAATCTGACTGGAACTGAAAATTTCCTGTGGCCAAGCTGCAGAAACAGGACCTTACTTGGCTCACTCACACAATGCAGTCTGCTCACCCTGCTGCCCATTTAGGCTCACCATCTCACTGCACTTCCATGTGAAAGTTAGGTAATTAAATGCTTTTGAATAATTATGTGAGTGCATGCTGCCATTTCCTTAGATATTTCCCACAAAATTTTAGCATTCAGTGGAAGTGGCACATCTGTTTTTGAAAGCAATTAAATTATTAGACACAGAGTAATTCCATTAGCCCTACAGATGACTTGAGAATTTTGACATATAATCAATAAACCTGGAATGTGAGAAATGGAAATTGGATTTGGAAGATTAACAAAGCCTGCCATTGAAAGATTGAATTTGCATAAGAGTTTTGCCCAAATCAGAATTCCCAAGGGGCCCAAGTAACAGCTAGTTAATATTGGCCAGAAAGAAATAATAATAAAAAAAAATATTGAGGAATCAAGTTCTCAGCTTCCATTCCAAGGGCACCAAAAATTGTCTTACTTCACAGGATCCAGTAAAATAAAAAGCATCTGTTTCCTTGCAACTGTATTGCAGGATACTGTCAATTTTTAAATTTTCTTTTAGCCAGAGTTCAAAATAAGAGGTGAAAACACAGATTTGTAGGGAGCAAAAAAACTCTACTAAAGGTTTAGCATACTAAAGTGAAACAAAACTCAAGATTTCTGTGGCAGGGAGCATGGGACATCAGCACTTGCCTGGCATATTTTGCATATTACCAAATACTGCATATTTTGCAATATTACTGCTTTTTACAGGGATTCTTCCCGGTATTAGAACAGGGCCAGCCTGTAGATGATTTTGATTAAGGCCTCTTGCTCAAATTTGTGGATCATCCAAATCGTAGAGCTTTTAGAACTATTTGTGGCGTTAATTCAGAAAACCTAACGAGTCTCTGATGAAACATTTCTAACTGCAGTATACTTCTGTTACCTTACCTTCCTCTGTGTCTAAGCATAAGCTGGCTCAGTAATAAATGATAACTGCAGGCACGAGCTGGAAATGTCCTGGCTGCTGGAACCTGACTGCCCATGCTCCTGGAGGGTGGGAATGCCCTGGTGTGTTTGGGTTGTTGTAATTAGCATGTGCTGCCTGCAATTTCTCAGAGCAGTCTGGCAGCTTGGGGTTTTTGGGGTCCTTAACAGGCAATTTGCATGGAGATTCAATTCGGGGACTAATATTTTCTGGACCTAGAGGCCTTCAGTGCCCAACTGAAACAATTTAATTAGCAGTAGAGAGGCAGCTGAAAGAGGACCAAATTACTCAATGATTTAGAGAAGAATCATTTCATTATTTGATTTACAGCATGGAGGAATTGCTCTTGTCAATGAATAGTTCTGAGTTTTTTTATTTCTTTTGAAAGAATTTTTTTTTCAGTATTTTGTCACTCAGCTATTTGAGGAAGGAATACCCTCATCAGTCAAATCTACATTTAAAAGTATAGATTATTTTGTTCTTTTTGTGCTGACTGATGAATATGAAGGATCTTTCCTCAAGTCAAATATTTTAACAGATTGATAATCATCTTCAAGAAAGGATTTGGGAAACAATAGAAAAGACTAAGGTGCAAGTGCGATATTTTAAGCAGATAAAATGTTTTAAAATAATCTTCCCTTTATTTTTTCTTAATCTAAGACAAACAGAATATGATTTTTATCCACCAACTCTATAAATAATGTCTCTGAATTTCTTCTAAAAGCAATCAAATTGCCTTGATTCAGCTGCCTTCTGTGTCAACAAATGCTGAATTATGCATGGATGCTATGATATTGTGATACTTACTTTTAGTGACCTTATAAAAGCCAGAGAGAAATCAATACAGATTGCAGTACTAAAAATGCTGGAAAACTTGGTGATCTGAGTAAGCAGCCAAAGTCATGTTAAAAAAAAAGTCAGTGTCAAATTTCATTTTAAAGATTAAGGGAGCTGATGCTTCAAAAACTTGGTTGTTTCNTTTTGGCTGGTTTTGGGGTTTTTTTAAAAGATTGATGTGCATTAAAAACTTAATAAAGACATCTTCAAAAAACTTTTTTACTCTTGGTCTCCGTCATCACTGCAGCCTTAAAGATATCGCTTTAACTTTGCTGTGGACCTTAACTCATTTCCATGTTTGCCCTTATTTTGTTCCAGCACTGACAAAAAGGAAAAAAACTCCAGACACTCCCGGAAATATTTCCCTATCAGAGACAAAGCAGCTTTTGGAAGTGAAACTTTACCTGTGTCACAACAGTCGAATGAAAATGCATTCTGAAAAGTTTTGTTCCGTTAGTTTCTTTTATCTCCTTTCAAATACATTTTTTTGTCTTCCAGACCTGCTGCACCAATGGGTTCCACAATTGAATCAGTCTCTGTGGTGAAAAGTTAATTTTTGTTTGCTTTATCTGGTTACCTTTTGATTGCAGTGGTTCCTAGTTATTGTGTTGTAAGATAGTGAAAACACATTCTGTGTACATTTTTCCTGTTATAGTTCATGCATTCCTACCATATACTCTAAAATTCTTTTCTATTTTCTACTCAGCATTTGGTCTGTGTAAGCCATTCCATTTTTTTGATCTGCCTTTTTGCCCTTCTTTGTACTTTTACTCATGCTGTTAAATCCTTTGGGATGAGATGGCCAGAAGTGTGTTCAATATTCAAGACATAACACAGCCTTAGACAATGGCACAGTGATGTTCTGTGCTTTGTTATCTAATCCTTCAATAATAACTTACAATATTTCATCTGACAACTCATTAGCTTTTGAGATCTGAATGGAGGTTTACAATGAATTAAACACAAAGAATCAAATATATCTAAAAAAAGCTTTGTCCATATTATAATGCAATAATAGTCACAGATCAGACCTAAAATTTCACAAACACCTGCTCAGAATAGCTAATATATCTCAATAAAGCTCAATACCCATATGCATGGAATGATTTTCAAAAGTCCAACATTGAAATAAGAGATACCTCACTTGATCCAGAGGAGAGGTGAATTAGAGATAAAGATGGAAAGAAGGAAAAAAAATACAACATCACAGATTATGTCAGTTGTAACTTAGAGGAAAAATGTCTGATTTATTAAAGAGAGTGGAACATAGATGTTGTTATGGTAAATTGTTAATTAAAATGCAAAAATTAGTCTGACTTCAATAAATGAGGAGTATTTTGAGATGATTCTGATGCTTGGCCCTTTGAAACCTTTGTGATTTATTTAACAAAATTTCCAGCTTCCAGAGTACAGCTGAACTCAAATTATCCTTAGACTTCTTTTCCTCCAAATCGTTCTCTTGCCAGTTGGCTTAAAAATAGATGCTGCTACTGTATTTTTTAAAAAATACAGAGAGGAGTGACAATATGTGAGACATTCCCCTGAAGCCTGTGGTGCAGACAAGGGTGAGTCAGGCTGGACCCCTGCAGCTCACAGAGGTCCACCAGTAAATTCTGTGAAACTTGGTAGCATTCATAAAAGGCCTCAAATATTTAGCATAATTAAAAAGTATCTCCCTTTTCTTACTTACTTTTGCTCTCATTTTCTGGCATTTTCTGTTTTTTTTTTTTTTGGGGGGTGGGGGAAGGGGGGTGAAGTATCTCGGCATTTAGGAAGTTTATATCTATCCAACTTTGATTTATGAATCAATCAATGAATCACAGGCTTTTCTTCCTTTTCCCCCTCCCCCAGAAACCAATAATCATGCAATGAGTCAGAGACCTCATTCCTTCACTCAACTTTTTATGACAGTAACTGCTTTGACTTTGGCAAATTAAAACTGTTGTAAGAGCATGATTGGTGGTTACTCTGTAAGCAAAACCTTTGTCAGAACAGTTCTGATAATTCTTCCAAGTAATGGTGATATAACGTGAGATATAAATAAATATGTCATAGGTAGCTCAGTTGACTACTAGAAGAATGATGCAAAAGTCCCAATTAATTGCAGACAAATAGTTTACTTCAAGAAAACTTCTTGCAGAAGTCTTCAGAACTTGATACCAGGTTATTAATGAGGATTACTAAATAAAGCAAATCTTCATGCACTTTAATTGACATCAAAAGATTTGTGTAAGCAAATAAAATTGATTATTTTCTTGGGAAACCTGGGATGGTTTTGTATTTTCTGCCAAAACACTTTTTTTTTCTGCCAAATTGAGACCTAACAGGGAAAAAAAAAATTACTGTGGTGTGGAAATTTTTAATTTGGAAAGAAGGTATCAGAGCAGTGATTTATCCTACGAAAGACCTGGTCTTCACTTGACTATTATAGAAAATGAAAATAATGAAGAGGGTTTGCCAAAGAGCTACCAGGGCCTGAGTGTAACATATTGAAAAGACAGATGAAGTAAACTAAGAAGTGCTTGGGTATCTTGTATTTCCCACTGTAATTATTGCTCTGTTAAGGGTTTGTCTCATGAGCAAATCACTGACTGCTCAGATCTTCTAATGAATATTTAGAATATATGGTAGAAGAGATGTTTCGGTTATCAGCAGATCTCTTTGAAGGTATAGGCAATATAATTTGTCTGTCAAAATAGAAAATAATGGAGAAGACTGTTTTCTCCTTGCACATCATGAAAGCATTGATCAAAAAAAAATGTTTTAATGAACAACAATATCACTTACCTTGACATTTGCTAGCATATTAAAGATTTCATGAATAAATAGTGGGAAATAAACATACCTTTAAGCACTACAATTGAACTGAAGCATGACATTTTAATTTCCTTAAGCCTTGGATCTTCTAGTAATTTGCATCAATGACACATCAGAGCCTCTAGGACTCTGTTCTTGGGTTTGACTTTTCATTGGTATTTTGTTTCTATGAACTACACTTCACAGTGTTTTTCAGAAATCAGTCATTTGCAAAATTGATCCCATCAAGATTTTCCCTTCTCATGCCAAATGGCAGCATGCTACAGCACTGCTGCAGAGTGCACCAATTCCTGCAGGAAGCAGGTTGGGAAAGCTGACTGATACAGTCAGAAAGCTTCAAGATTGGATGCTTCCAAAATTCATGTAGATTAATTTGTTTATCCAGTACACTGTATTCCTACATCTTTTTTCAAGCATAGATCCCAGATCAGAGCCAGTCCTGCAGAGTCTAGAAATAGAGAAACACTTTACCTTTCCTTCCAAGAAGTCTCTGGCTCTCCACCCAACACGACTCTTTGGGCTGCTCAGCTGGGCACTACACTTTCCTTCACCATCTATTTGTCTTATTTCAGATCCCTTGTCCCTCCATGGCAGAAAAAGGGAGTTATACCTTAGAATGGTTGCATTTTATGGTTTCTTTGGGCTGATGAAAGAGTGAGGTAATAGACAGGTTTCACATATTTATCTTCTTAACATTGCACAGAGCCTTTGGCAATAAGTAAGAGCAATTAACAGTCAGGCCAGTAATTTAGCAGGCATGCAGTGCATCAGAAGTTATACATTGCTTCAGGCAACTGAGGAAGACAGAGACCACAAGAGTCCATCTCCAAATCTCTGGTCAAATGCCTTCATTGCAAATCCTGGAGAAATTACACAGATCCTAACATATGACACCATCCTCAATGCCTAATAAATAGATAATGGGACCTTATTTTTTTAACTACTGAGAGAGCTGATCCGAATATTTGTAGTCTGTGGTTTTTATGGAAAATATGTCCCAACTTTCACTACAGTTCTGATAGCTCAAAATTAATTTGTTATTTTGGAGAGCTTTTTTTCTGAACAGCTTTTATAAACACATTTCAGGTTCAGCATCATTCCTCCTCCTCCAAGGCAGACAGGCCTCAAACTCAAATTGTTTTTATGAGGTTCTGCCCATTTTACTTGGACCCTGTACAACTTCTCTCCTTGTTCAGCCCCCAATTCTAGAAATGTGAGGTACTCCCAGAGATTTACAGTGTGTATTAATGATGCTCAGCAGGCATGATGAGGTTTAATGCAACATGCTCTGAGAAACTGGCTTGAATGAGAAACTT
This sequence comes from Dicaeum eximium, assembly GCA_013396995.1. Taxonomy (NCBI): domain Eukaryota; kingdom Metazoa; phylum Chordata; class Aves; order Passeriformes; family Dicaeidae; genus Dicaeum; species Dicaeum eximium. The sequence goes on along the minus strand of VWZP01001440.1, from coordinate 2,112,871 downwards.
GAACACTGATTTTTTTTTTTTTTGTCAGCTACAAGGTTTTTTTTTGAAAGACACCCGCATTTCATGCTGCCCCAGCTTTAAAATGCTTCAAGACAAACATCACCTTAAACCACACATTTTTGTATTAAAATACAGGATTCTTCAGTGCTTTACAGATTGTGACCTTTCTTCAGAGCAAATAATGCCATGCTTTTATTCTTTGTCCTCAACTTTGTTTTCAAGGCTACATCCAAAGTGCTTGGCTTGTTTACCCTGTTCTTAAGGCTCCTTTTTTGCTTCTCAGGACATCAGAACCACTCAACTGAATTTCCTTGTGTGATTGGAACTAGGCAGAATTTGTTGCTTTAAAACAAAACAAAACAGAAAAGCAACCAACATTTTCCATCTTTCAAAGCACAAAAAGAATCTTTATTCCTCAAGGCACATATTAAATTTATTCAGTTTAGCATGTCACTCAATATTAAAGATGTCAAAAATTTCCTCCCTCCCAATAATTTTCTTATGGCCACAGAAGAAAATCTTCTTGATATTACCTAAAATATCTTTTCAGAAGCTTAGGTCCTTGTTTATGGATGCTATTAAAGACCATATTCAAAATTACAAATCTAATCATCTCCACTTGCATCTGCCATAGCATCCTCCAGCCCATATTTGTACTGATCTATCATCAAATTCTGGAGGCAGTGTTAAAGCAAATTGATCAACAAGTCCTCTAAAAATGCATTGAAATTCAGATCCTCTTCTGGTGAGTATTAGCAGACACAAAACAACACTCAATAGAACACATTTCAGCACCTCAAGGTATTTTCAATAGCAACAGTCACATCCATTTGCAGTCTCAGAATGAGGAAAACATCAAACTTCTTTCATTAAAGTTTGAAAAGGAATGATCTTTTGACTGCTGAGAGTAAAGCCAAGTGGGTAAATAATCCTCCACTGAGAGGGCTAAGATCCCTGTCTGCTGCTCCATCCTCTCCCCTATATTCTCTTTGTCCCCCAAAAATTACCCTCATAAACAATCTGCTATGGACACCACTTTAAAAAAATCAACTTTCACACGTGCAAATGTGTGTCAGTATCCTTAGTGCAGCACTAGTCAGGGATTTGCTGTATAAGCCATAGCAGAGTGCCTAGCATTCTGCTAAAACTTCTTGTATGTTCTCCTCAGAATTATTTAGGAGCTGCAAATTATAGCTACATATATATATATATATATATATACACACACACACATACACTTTTACAGCTGGAGAGAGAGACTGTTCTCATCCTTTTTGCCTAAAATATGCTGGGTTTTTTTCCTCTTCACTCTCCTTTCAAAAGCAACATTTTGCACAGACTCAGGCTGAAATGTGAACTTTCTTTGTTGCTAGCAACCTTCTAGCAGCTATTGTAGCTTTCTCAAGGACAAACTTAAGGGCATAAGTAATTAGGCACACACTAAAAACACACACACAAATCAAGATGCCCTACTGAGCAGCCTCTCTCTCCATTACTGTTTTTATCTTTGTTGAGTTTAATTTGGTTAACATTTTACTTGGCTGGTTTTAAACCATCTCCAGGAGCACACAACTCCTCTAAGATCCTCAGGTGATCCAGACTGTAGCAATTAGTAGCTATCAGCTACCCATGAGCTGACTGGGATTGATACAGAACTGGATTAGGGCTGCTAGCAAATAGGTAGTGAAACATGGAACTTCACCAGCTTTACAGAGAAATCAGGACAAAATCATGATCAGGCAGGACAGCTCCAAATCTATTCCATCTCTCACTATCACTATTATTCATCACAATATTGTCCCAGTGTTGTACTGAGTACACCTGTTGGAAATTCATGCCATTATGTTCTTTGCCAGGCTTTCCTTCAGTATTGCATTTGAGCTGCCCAAGGCAGGATTCCTCTCCTCCCTGCTCTGCTTGAGTACAGTGCCCAGCACAGCAGGGTCCCAGCAGCCTGGGATATGCAAATGCTCCCACACTACTTGAAGAGAAGAAATAATAACAGAAAACAATCAAGAGAAATCCTGGAGCTCCTGCTGGAAAATCCCATCTCAAAACTCTGGAAAGGAGGGAGTCAAACTACAAACAGCATGGCTGGGAGCTAGCAAACAAAAAGTACACAAGCCTATCTATCACTGAAAAAAAGAACAGTAAGAAGAGAGAAGAGCAGGAAAATGTGACTACAACAAGCAGTACCTCTCTAATACAAGTCCACCTCAAACGTGACAGCACTGGTTGAAAACATTCAAACTTAAATATTGATGATTCCTAAAACATGTCCTGAATAGATTTACATTCACTAATCAGAGCTTTATAATTCTTCATTGCAACAGATCTAGCTTATCATTCCTGCCTTCAACCAGATTTGCTTGTTCCTCACAGCCCTCTCAAATGTGTCAGGCTATTTGCATAGCTGAAGCTCAAAATTAATTTTCAAATTACTAAAATATTTTAAAAATGAACAATAGAGTATGTCAGAAAACCAGTACTTGTACACAAAAGGTAAAACAACTTTTTGAAAAGCAATCTCAGCTCTCACATCACATTTCAGACCTGCTTCCATGAAAAATGCCAGACTGTGAGGTTAATACGAAGATGTTGATTTGTTTTCTTTGAAACTCTCCAGTAATAAACAATCCCTGTCTTAACATCTCTTTTAAAGAAGGGTCAACATCCATCCCTGTCCCAAGCCTTTGATGACTGTAGCATTTAATTAGATTTTTAAAGCTTAGGTACCTAAGCAAAACAATTTACTACACACATAGATCAGAAGATAAAATCCTACCCTCACAGTCTCCAATTTAATCTTTTAGAGGGCATTTCTAGAGGTTGGCAGCTCTGATCTTTGAGCATTGGTTCCCTGAACAATGACTGCTTCATAAAGCATTCTTTCTTTTAAAGAGTATTGTGGGGTCACTTTTACACAGACTTGTGTTTCAAATAAGAATATCTTTATTCTTCTTTGACTCAGTTAATATATCAAGTCCCTGTCAGCAATGCCAATGTCCTCTATCCACTCTTCTGCTGCCTACACAGGATTTCAAGTGTTCACTACAGACCCTACTCTCTCATTTGTGCTTGAACAGCTTGAAAGGGAAGCAGACCTCATAAGACCACTCCTACAGACAAAAATGCTGCCTATTTTCTATGACTGCATGTCTGGGAAGCAATCACCAGCTGTTAATTACCATGGGAGTCCTCTTCCCTTTTCAGGGACACAGCAAAGCAAATCTGGATTCCATCTGTCCCACACCCAGCCCAGGGGTGCTTCCTCTAACCTTGAAAACTGCACCAATGTGTAAAGGACTAGCAGGCCCACAGTACTGATGCCATTTTCTTATAAGAAAAACAAAGAAAAAAAAACACAAGCAAACAACACTGAAAAACCACAATCTTCTATGATGAATTCTGAGTCTCACAGGAAGAGACCAAGATAAGAAGCAGTAACCTCATACTGTACCACAGAAGAATCAACACAGTCAAAAATAGAAACTTCCTGAATTACAGCAGCAAAGCACCGGAATCAATTCCCAGGGAAAAGTGTTGGCAGCCCTGCCACTGGATGCCTTTATGAAGGCAGATACAAGTGGAGTTGATTCTGCACTGGAACCAGGGAATAGATGTCCCTGTAGTCCTGTTCTCTGTGATTTGGTGGGGAAAGGACCAGAAGACAACACTAATCAAAATGATCAGCAGTCTTCTGTGGGAGAAAAACATTTTAGCAGACCTTCACCTGGCATTAAAGTGTAACACAAGTGCCTGGTCTCTTTAATAGCCTTGGTCATGATTTGATATTAAGGCAATATGATGGAATGTTCTTGGTTAAAAAAACATAACTATTTCCTATACACTGTGTTTATGAGCATTTTCAGAAACTGCAAGTTTTGTTTCCCCACAGGGAAGGCATGCTGTGATTTATGAACTGTAATAGTGAGCTTAATTGGGAAGGAGATATCATTGTTGACAACTTTGTCTTCACCTAGTAACTAATGGAATAAATCTGCAGGGAGCATTTACTCACTCCCCATCAGGGTTTTGGACAGTGGCTTTTGGAGGCCACATAATTTCTAATGTCTTTGCAATACAGCTTGCACACTGAGGCCATTGCCACTGCATCCCTGAGCAGCTGTCCCCAGAGCCACAGCTCACCAGCAGGGCTGCTCAAGACAGCCTGGGTAACAGAGGGGAAAAGAACTGGACCACAGTGCAGATATCCATCTACATCATGCAGTGGTGTGTCACACAGACATCTCCAACCCCATGAACCCTGAGGCCACCACAAGGTCCAGATCAATCAGCAGATTGATCAGATGGGTCTAGGGCAATTTGGCCCAGGGATAAATAGCCTGGGGCAAGCCCTACATGAACAGGCCAGAAACTGAATATGAACAGAACCAGAGACAATTAGCTTGGCTCTCTGTCAACCACATGCCTTTACTGATTCTAGCTGGGGAGAGGTGTTGTTAAATGGGTCCAGCTGGTTTGGCATTTGTTGTTTATTTAGTGACAAAACATTAATGTAGAAGACAGACATTCAAGCTTTCTGTTGAGCACATTTTCATTGCCATTATAATTCCTGCTAGTGTATTTCCCCTCCACTATGACCAGTTTCAGTCACTCAGGACTGAGTTCATGGAGCTAAGGGACCCACATCAGACACATCCACATCACAAGAATGGGGCCCAGATGAATGGTGTATCATTTTCCCTGTCCAGAGGGACACTATCTCACCACATGTCTAGAGTCTATCAGGTTGTGTAAGGTGATGCACAGGACATCCTAAAATAGAATTCACTGTTCATAGGCTAGACCCTGCAGATTCTTAAGTAAACAGAGGATTCATTGAACTAATGGACCACTCAAGCATATAAATCCACATAATTGTTTGCATGACATCAGTCACAGGCATCTCAGAACAAACTCTGCACTGCTTGTATTGACAAGTGCCTCATAAATAGCACAGACTGAATGTCACTGTCGTTCTGGGCAATATATTCCTGCCAGTTTGAGGGCAGAGATTAGTGTCATGAGCTGCAGTCCGTCTTCAGACTGGGGATTTTTGTTTTCCATTGGCTGATTCAAGATGGTTCTGCTTGCATTGTAAAAGGAGCCTTTTACAGGACAAGTGAACTTTTACAGGAGAAGAGAAGAAAAACCTTTAAGTGGAGAAGAGAAGGCACAGATTATAGAAAGGGTTGTAGAGAAGCTCTACACTCCTATAACTGCTCTGCTTCCCACACCACTGAAGACAGGGAATGCCAACCTTTCCTCATATTTGAGTGACCAGATGAATAATTTTCCTTCTTAGCAGAAGAGAGCAGAATGATTCTGTTTCATCTTACTGCATTCTGATTCCTAAAACTGTCTTATTGCTCTCTAAACATTACTGATGTACCGACTCCTGGATATCACAAACAGCTCCCTTTCTTTTTGCAATTTTTACTATAAGACTAGGGCCATTTGTGGTCATTCACATTTAGTTAAGGTACCAATCTTTCCTCCTCAGAAGAGCAAAAAATTTTTCCTTCTGGTGAGGGAAAGCCTAAAAGAGAGTTTTCACTGTTACTGCCTTTCGTACTATCCTGTCAGCCCTCTGAAAAATGGAAAGATTCACTTCCATACAATTCAAGGCTCAAGGCTGACATTCTTTGCTCTCTGTTAAAATCCTAGTGCATGTGAACTGGCAACCCAAATTCACTGATTACTCATTTTGGCCTTGAGTTTAATGATCTACTGATATTTCTTTATCTTCTTTCAGCAGAGTCTGCCTACTTTTTTAAGACATGAGAGTACAGCACAGAAGTAAAGGCACTTCATTATCTTCTGATATTCCCCTTCAGTTTCTCAAGGTTGTTTCACTGTACAATTATAACAAGACAACAAAAGAAAGACTCTTCACACTGTTCAGGAAAACTAGAAGTAGTTTCTGTGTGATCACAAAAGCCAGGTATGGAACTCACCAATAGTTGTTTACCAGATTGAAGTAGTTTTCAACATTTTTCAATTTACAGCTTCTGTGCAGACTATTACATTGCTAATTTAACTTCAATGACAACAGGTTTAGCTTGGTTTGTTACATACAGAAACACCTAGAACAAGCCATTGGGTCCCAGGTAGAAAACAGTGTCAAATATTTGTCTTTCTTGAGCACTCTTCATACATCACATGTCCCTCTTCACTATTTAGCAAAGCACCTCTCATTCACGGGGAATTTCAGTGAAAAAGGCAGAATATAGGCATGTAGATGAGCTACATGCAAAATGGTTGTAGTGCAACCTTTTTCTCCCTTAGAAGTGATAAATAATTATAGCAAAAACCTCTAATAAGATGCAAGGAGACCACAGACATTCTATTGCATTTCCATATCCAAGCAAAAAGTCAAAGGACTTCCTGGTGAAATTATATCAGTGAATTCTTCAGTGGAATTAACAGAAATTTGTTCTCCTTTCCAGATACTTCTGCAACAAGTTGCAGCTAGAAAATGTACATCTATTGAAAGGTAAACAGGCAGGGTATTAGCATTCCTTGCATTCATACCAATAATGTGAAAGATCATCAGTGATGATTCAGATCCCACAGCATCCCTTCTAAGAGACTTGCCAGCTTGCACACCTAATTATATACAGACACTCATGTTACAAAAGGGAAAATAATCACTTATTTGATTAACATCTCCCCTGGATTCTCAGCGAATCTTCATAGACAGAGGGCTGTCATCTTTCCCAGTTAGCTTTTCCTCTATCCCACTGCCCTCTTCACGCCCTGCCCTTAATCTTCATTTCAATAACCTTAACTCCCAGAAAGGTGACAGAAGCCAGTGGCAATATTTCTTTCCCCAGCTTCAGAATAGGTAATCTGATACAATATCATTTTAATAACAGAAGGACAATAAAATATCATCTGAGAATAAGCACAAAGAGAAGGGGAGAAAGATGCACAAACATGAATGATAAAAAAACAGGGTGGGAATGTGTCCTCAAGTGTTTCTTAGGGCATTTTCTCCTTTTTCCTTTGTTCCATCAACCCAGTAGGGCAAGTGCCATATGGAATTCCCTCTCAGGCCTTGTAGTTCTAGGTTCAGTAATGAGTTTGTGTTTCATCAACAGCAACATCCAGGATGTCTCTAACTCATTATGATATAGGGAAAATTAGCATCTCTTATTTTATTTCAGGGAGACATGGGGCATTCTGTCTGGTGTAAAGCAAAGCACACCTGAGCTTTAGATGTAGCATATCCAGTCATAAGCTCTTCAGTAAAAATTACTTACATTTTGATCCTCTTGATTTGACTTCATTAATTTGTTATGCTCTTATTTGCAAGGTGGACTGACATCCTAAATACCCCACAACACCTCAGAAAGCAATCAGTTAATTCCTATTAATTGCTCCCTAATTATTAAATTATTAAGTATTTGTAGCTGTTACCCCAGTTTAGAGAGCAATATTGAGTGCCTTCATTTAATGGATATTTAGTCTAGATTTTTAGGGGCAAATATTAAGTGCCATTCAAATGCCAACTTGACTTTGAAAGATCACTCTGAGTCAGAGATTTCAGTGGATTGACTCCAAAGAGCAAAGGGAACATGTGATTACAATCTAAAGAATATTTTAACATTTAAGGTAAGTATTCACATCATCTCACTGACATTAAGACTGAATAGCTATAACTGTGCATACAGATTCCAAATTAATCAATATCCCCTCATTAGATTGGAGTATGAGCAGCTCCTGCATGCCCCCAGCAGGGAGCCTGATGGTGACAGACACCTGTCACTCTCACCCCCCTGCACTGCTGCCAGTGTGGTCAGAATGAGCCCTGCCCAGGTCAGAACTCTCCCTGTAAATGTGTTTTGTACCTGCCTGTCTGCCCTATGCCCCAAGGCCCTCAGCAAGTGTCTCACCTGCATTACATACAACCATCCTGTCTTTTTTCTGTTTCCTTATCCCTGCACTGTTCTGTTCGTCTCTTCTCCTGCAGCATCTAAACAGCAACTTCCCCCATCCCTATTCATTTTGATTCCTTTTCCACACTCAACAGGAATGACTCAGGCTTGCCCAACAGTAACACACCTCATCCTTTACTCACATTATTTCCTAACCTTTATAAACTTGTCTGATGCACAGTTCAGGATTACATATGGTGCAAAGTGTTTACTTACCTTGTATACACAATCCTAAACCAGAGAAGCTGAACAACATGCAGACACTTGTCTTAAGACAGTAGGACCAGATATAGCAGCTTACTTCCCCGGAAATAAGAGAAAAGATTCTAAACAGGGAGTGTAAGAAGGGATAATAGCATCCTCTGTGATTTAGGATGCACCTTACAGCCAGAATTAATTCACAAATGAAAACTGTTGTAACCATGTCTTTAACAATGCTTATGTAGTCAGAAAAATAATCTCTCAAATGTGTGCAATAACTCCACCTGGTGATTCTCAACACGGTGTTGTCAAGTTTAAAGCTGCTCCTTATGAGAAAGAGAGGAGCAGAGGTGCTATACAAACTACAGGCCTAATCTGTAACATTAACAGCACAGCTCTCATACAGTATGTCCTACACTTTGTTAGACTTCATTTGGCTTAATCTGTAGACTGCATTTCAAACTAAAACATGTATAAGTAGGAATGCAGTGCTCACCCTGCCTACAGAATATATTTTGTTTAATAGTGGGAACCATGTGCATCCCACAGGAGATTGGTGAACACTCACTGAAATAATTTCTAACTTTAAATTATTACATTAATATAAAAAGCATCTCTGCTTTCAAAATCCATTTTTCCTTTTCTAGGAATGGAGCATAACAATGCAATGACATGCAAAATGCAAAGCTGAGAAGCACATACACCAAACCTCCCTCCCCCTTGTTTAAAGCATTGATTCCCAGGACTGCCCAAGTTGGTCCTTCAGAGGAAATTGATTTTTGATACTGGCACCAGAGACTATAGAGGATTGAAAAGTAGAGCATTGTTATCCTATAGATGTAATAAAAACATTTCTCATGCCCTTCAGCCTAAGAGAGGAACCATGCTAGATTTCTTGCCTCTCACACCATATTTTAAACTGAAAATTTCCAAGGCCTTCACAAATCTTTTCAAATAGACAGACCTAATTCTCTACAGTATATTGTAAATTTCTAGATTTCCAGCCAAAAATTTTTGACATGTGCACACTGACACACATATAAACAGATATTTGAAACTCCATTTCTCAGAGGTTCTGCTAGTGAGATTCCTCAGCCTGCTGATAAGCAATAATACTCTTATCAACAACTATAACAAGCCTTACTAAAGCATGCAAAAATCTTACCTATAAGCATTTCCTAAAATAAATATAATAAAAGTAAAAACCACTTGAATAAAAATGAGGTTTTCAAAATATTTTCTTCAATTCAGGTAGTTGAGCTGAATCACAAGGGAAGCAAGTTATGTGGAAAAATGCTCAATTAAGAAAAAGAAACGCCACCAAAAAAGCACCCAAAATACTCCTCAACAATCAATCCAAATGTCATTCAGCTTGCTGTAAGATCCCCAGAAATATTTCAATCTCATGTACTTGTTAGGGAGGGTGGAGGAGGTGGGGAAGAGCCAGTTAATTCTCAGAGGCACACTGAGCAGGTCCATGTCATCCCATCATTTTATATATGCCTGTCATGTTCCTCAGGTGGTAAAACCATTTATACATCTACCTGAAGTGTATTTTTCTTTTATGGCAAGGACAAATATCTGTATTTTCTGTTGAGCATCCTAGCTTTTCCTTCAGTGTCATTAATGCTGCCACAAGTCACTGCTGCCTCCAAAGAGAGTGGAAGTGCAGCAGATGTGTGTTTCTTGGAGCCTTGTCTACACTGAAGCAGCTCTTTCAGAAAATTATTTCTTTTCCTTAATATCATACTTGAATTAGAAAGGAAAACTCAGAACATGCTTCATCCCAAATCACCCAAAAGCACAGACAGAAGAGCTCTTTGCAGCACAGACCTGTGCAGAGACACTGAATCATTAATATTTATATGGCAGAACTGCCCTGGCTCACTTGCTAATGTGGTTATGCTGTTTCCAAGCCACATGCAGCATTTCCCTGTTATTGCACAAAGTCACGAGCAGACAGTAACTCAGAGTGACAATGCACACAGTAATCACTCTGCAGGGCTCCCAGTGGGCACAGCCAGGGGTGTACACTGTGTATGAACTGACTTTGGGGTCCGTGGCATCCTGGGCTCACTAACTCCTCATTCTGAAGTGCTTCCCACCTTAGGCTGGTGCACTATTTTCATGCAACTGGCTCTTTGTAACCAACCCACTTTGCTTTTAAATAATAATTAACACAGATGCTCATTTTCCCCACCTCTAACTTGTTAGTACTTCTGCTTCTTCAGCAGCAGATTTGTCTCAGTTAAGTTCAGACAGCTGTTCAGAGAAAGTGCAGCAGTTTAATAGTTCACAATCAATGAAAGGAGAGAGGAGTCTCTAGAGACTGATTCATGACAAAAGATAGCTTAGGATGGACTCACTGTTTCCTTGTCTCCACCAATGGCACATGAAGACTGATATGACAATTTAGACTGAATAACTGTTTGTTGGCTTAAGATAGTTCTTGTGCAGATGATCCATGCATTTAAAACAATTAGATTTTTAAAAAATCATTATTAGCAGATATCAGAACTTCAGCCTAACTGTTTGATGCATTTATCTTCTCAAAGTGAAGATATTTTCACCAAGAAATTGGTATTTGTTTGCCTAGATACTGTCCAAGAGCTAAAAAATTTGGATGGGTTTTGCCCTTTGTGAAACTCCTGGCAAAAATGCCCTTAGTTCAGTGGAGAAGCCCAAGCTCACCCCAGTGTGTTGAGATTACATTCTAAAAAGATGTTGCTGATTATCTGTATCCTTGAAGAATTACTGTCACATACAAGTTTCTGTAATCCATTTAGGTACTTTTGCTAGTTTAAAAAGTATAATCCGCATCCTGTAATTTGCCTTACGCGAGTCACAACAATTTATGTCAGCAGAAACTGCTACTTTCAGCTCAGTAAAATTCCAGAGCTGATCTGACTGAAGGAACAGGAGTGGGAGAGTGTAAGTCTCCTTTCTTTCCACAGCCCTCTTGATGTGTTTGAATTCCCAAACTGAACTATGTATTCTTAAATATACACCTCAGGCTTTTTCTAAAAGACCCAGCAGTGAAATGGCTCCAGAGCTTCAAGATATGATTTGAGGACATGTTGCACAATAAAAAGAAGATTTTACCCCACAGTCTTTAGGAGCTCAAAGACTTTGTTATGTCTTCAGCCAAGTACATCATGTTGTTGAATCACCTGTAAATCTACCAAAAGAATTGCAAAGGCTCTAACAGAGGTAAGTGCTTTGCAGTATTTTTCCAGATGGCTTAAAATGTGACTGACCCCAAACATCATCCCCACAGCAGAGTCTGCAGAAAGAACCATGGCTTCACTGTCCTGTGCATCACACACAGGATTCAGAGCCTGAGGTGGAACAGCCCCACACCCTCTCTATTTTTGCTCAGGTAAGAGCAGCCAGTCATGACTTGTTGAAAACAGTGGAAGCCTCAGAGCCAGACAACCAAAGACTGAAATGGAGCAGGAGGAGATAACATCCATTTGGCATTCACTGTTATTTAACTGGGGCAAGTGTCTTCACCAATGGCTCTTTGGAAGGAGGAAGAAAAGGAGGCTAAGCTGGCTGCTGTCATCCCCAGCTGATAGTTTTACTGAGGGATAGAGAAATATCAACTGCACTGTTAATTTCCATATTATGGAAATTAATCCTCTCATTTTCACAGCAGGAAGCCAAATTATACCATCACATGCACAAATAAATCTGACATTTTGAAAATTTGACATAGCACCACTGAGAGCTGGCTTCAGCAATACCTCCCACCTCACAGAGAGAGCATAAGGGTGTCTTCTCTCAACAAAGGTACTGACAGAATATCAGCCAGATCCTCAGCTGATGAAATTTGGCAAAGATCTCCCAGTTTAAAGAGAGCAGCTGTGATCTGCCTCCCAGAAAGGCAGATAATAAAGAAAAATGTGTTTCTGAGTGGGGCAAAGAACCATTTTTCTAAACTAGCAAGAGAAGTTGCCACAGGACCTACTAAACCTTCACATTCCAGTTTAAGTATATTTCCTCTGTGGGGGTTCTTCCTGTACCTACCATAGTATTTTTTTGTACTAAAAACACAACATCTCAACAGGCAGCACTAAATGAAAATAGTAGAGGTGCAATAATAAAAAAAAAAAAAAAACCCAAACCAACTATCTGCTGTGATACAGCCTGATAGTTAAATACTCTTTAAAAGCCACATTGTCTGTCACTTGATTTGAATGACAATTACAAAATGCCTGAGGAACATTAAGTTTTATGAAAGAGAGAATTTCAATCATCCTTAGTTAGCTTGGGTTTATTTCTCAAATGTAATTGTTACTCTATATTTGAGAGTCAAAGACTTTAATATAGATCACAGATTCCCTGGAGGTGAGGAATAATCGTCTGCTGACTGATTTTCACTCATCCATTTTTCTCTCCTTTGTTGGTCTTGTCCTCTCAATGTTTTTATTCCTAAATGTCAACTCTAGAAAGTTACTGGAAAAATACACATCAATTATTAGAAAGCAAATAACCATTAAAATGGTTGCACTTTTGCCTATGTCACTGATTAGTGAGAGGGGCTGAAAAATTCATATTTCAGCAGCTGGTATAAATTGTTGACAATAAAGAGCCTGATAATAACCATCCAACACATTCTGCTCATATCCAGAGCAATCCTATGTATTTTATCAAACTCCTAGAAACCAATTAAGATTAAACTTTCACTTAGGAAATGTAATAAAAAGAAGACCAATCTTCCCCAGCAAATAGGAACCACACCTGCCAATTCAAGTCTAGCATGATCCCCATTTTACACTTAGAAATTAAAACTGTGAAGAGTCTCACCTGACTCCAGGATCTTGGGCCTTAGGAAAACATACACGTTCTGAAAACAGTAACAAAAGAGTTAGCAACATCACCTGAAATGCCATTAAGAAAGGCTGCAGAATGCCACTCCCACCCCCCATTTTCTTACCCCATACAAGCTATTTAAGCATAACCTTGTTTGTAGCTTGCTCTTTCATACAGAAACATAATTAAGATCTGATCTGCAACCACATGCCTTAAATAAAAGGCAGCTGCTCATATGATCTGCTCATTAAGTGCTGTATTCCAAATGCATGCAAAGATGCCAAGGTAATTAACAAGGCACAAAAGCTCTGGGGACTTTGCAATAGAAACTCAGTTGAGACTCATCTTTACATTTACAGGATAATAGCTAGAAGTCTATGAATGTAGATTTTATTTTAAAATAATTTTGCTCTCAGGGTGACATTTCAGAACTGTTCCTTTTGAAAAGTTACTATTTATTTTCTACTCTCATGGTTCCTAAGGATGACTTTTTGAGCTTCTAGGATCTGTTTCCTTCTCCTTTCCTTTAAGCTTCACGATAACATTTCATAGAAGGGTTTAAAGATTTTGAAAGTATGAAGTTTTGCCATGTAGCAAGCCATTTTTATATCAACTACCACATCCAAAAGTCCATTTACCACCTTCTCCCCCACTATACAGCTTCTTTACTTTTCCACCCTTTTTTCCTTGATAAACCCTAACTTTTCCAAAACCCTCTATCATTACCTCGCATGGAGCAAAACTCCTTCCCATTCTTATTTATTTCCCATTCTTATTTCTTCTTTGGACAGTTAAGCAAGCAGTTAAACCAGCTGTGATAACATAGCTATTTCTGTAAATAGCACTTAGAAGAAAGAAGAAGCTGTTCTTTTGGAAGGGCTTTTTGCCCTTATTTTTAATTAATAGGAGTCACAAAGTCTTCAGGAGCATTCCCAGAGGTCTGAGTGAAGGGAAATAAATACTGGGAGGAGAATTTAAAAGCCACACCCACATTAAGGGGAAATAGCTTTCTTGCTGCAGATGCAGTTGCTTCACCTGTAAAAGGCAAGAGAAAAGGCTTTCTTACAGATCAGTTAATTGGGTATATTTCACAGCTTTCCCAGTATCTAGCTTTCATTGTGCCTGAAGCCAAATCCCTGGTATCCTCCTATCTTTTCTGTAGCAGTGTCATCCGTCCCTATTTTTTTTCTTATGAAATTCTGAGTTTTCATAACATGGTTGAAGACTGAGTAACTGAATTAAAAGTACTAGAAGCCAAAACTTGCAAACTAATCACAGTGCTGGCTGGAAAATGTCCTTTCTTTGTCTAATAATGCAAACCCATAACTTACATCAAAATTCAGCTAAAGATCAAAATAAGAGTTTTTAGGTTTTTTTTTTTTTTCTTGCTGTGTGTAGGCAGAAAGTTTTGGCTTTCCTCTACCTGCAAGGTTTGCAGCAGACTAACTTACCAAAACATTTACAGGTATGTGGGATAGTTCACTTGTATTTTCCCAAGTTCAGAGAAACTTCAATCAACTCCTTTTTGTATGTGATTGCCCAGGCTTTACAAGAGAGAAACTCTGTAAATCTGTAGTTAATAGATTTTCTTCCCAGGCCACAGAAAATATCTCTAGAATCTGCTCAAAATCAAAGACCATACTTGAACCTGACTCCTCCACAGTACAGCAGAGCTCCTTAACTCTGTGATGTACCAAGGTTTCTCTTGCATACCCCCATCCCAAACTATGTGCAACCTATGATTTTCTCAGTGTGTGGCTGGGTCAGAGAGGGCTGTGAGCTGATGAGGTGCTCAAGCCTGACACTGGTCAGGATCCCCCTCTCCTCCTCAGGACTGCAAAAGGAGCCCAGTTGAATTTCACCTCTGACACAATTGTTGCACTTATATTCAGAAAATCATGAAATGCAAAAGTGGGTCTTAAAAACCTTTTAAAGTCTATTTGTATTCCTATTTGCAAGGTGCAGTAATAAATAGATTCCTTTCTCTGGACTCAGGTAGGGAGTATCACATGGAGATGAAGGCATTTTAAAACAGACCTAAACTGCAGGATTTCTTCTATTACCTTAGGGTGCCTGGTCCTGAAGGCCCTTCAAAGACTGAAACACAGTTCACAGATGCTGACTTTGCTAAGTTTTCATCTCAGAAAAAAAAGTGAGAAGAAAAATAAAATACTCTACAGCTGTATCTGCTATATAGAGAAATAATAAATATCAGATATAGAATTTTCATTCAAGCAAAACAAAGGGGACTGGAAAGCCTTGTTGTTATTTCATATCAAAATTAGTCAAAATTATCTGACCTACAACAGTAATAATAGCAATAATAATGATCCTGATGATGATAATGATGATGAATCCAAAAGGATGTGTATTATTTTAAGAAAGACTGACAACAAAATACATATATGAACCTGAAAAATGGGAAACTTGGGGGAAAAGAAAGCAAACAGCCATTTCATAAAGAATAACGAACGTAGGAGATAAGTCATCGGGATGAACAGTGAAGTAAGGAAAAACAATTAATTTTAAAAATAGATTTATTTCCCAGAGTAGAAAAGCATGAATGAATCAGCAGATGGAAGCAACAGTGTTGGGGAGACGACCACTAAAATGTTTGGTGATCTCTCTGGAAAGATGACAAGCTCAGCCGTTTGTGGCAGCGCTCCCTCAAAGCCGCAGCCCGGCGCTGGGCTCCGAGCAGAGCCCCCGCAGCATCCCTGGGGCTGCCAGCAGCTCACGGTGGCTGGAGGCAGCCCAGGGCAGAGGGCACGGGTTTGTGCTGTCAAACAGCAGGAGGTAATGGGATCAGACATATCCAACAGCCTTCTCACAGGCCATACATATTTATGCTCTAATGTGCGCTGGTGGAGGTGGAGATGCAAACCCCATGGAATGGAAACTCCTTGTGCAGAGTTACTTCAGTCAAAAAGCACTTTTCTACTTGTCTAATGCTCTGACATGGCTGGTAGAAATATTACTGAACTTATCCTATTTCAGCCACACGGAATAAGTGTTCATATTCATCACTTTGGTCTTTGCTTCAAGAATTCATCCCCTGCATTATATATGAGGAATTTTCTCTGTCACGGTATGTATTCCCCTGTGTCAACTACCTTTTGTCCCCAGTGGTCTCATTAAAAAAAAAAAAGTTATCCTTAAGCAAGCAGATTAAGGAACAGAAATGTGAGAAGAATAAAGCTGAGTAATTCAAGCCATTCCTTAGATCTTCATGATGATTTTAAGCAAATAATGCTAATTTGATTTACATCGTCTTTTAAAGATGCATTTTATTTTTACTTTTCTTATGAGAGTTCCCAGATAAAGCACAGGATTGGACTGTCCATTTTAACAGAATAGATGCCCCAAGGCTTTTTTAGTCCTGTTTTCCCAGTCTCATAAAAGCCTTACCTCCAAGGGTGGGAACTCGGTTCTGATCCATCAGAGTTTCTGCAGATGATGCAAGCTGAAATGTTGGTTTTGACAAAGGGGCATCTCATTTCTTATAAATAGAAATGGACTAAAAATGTTCAAGGTATCTTGTCAATGCAACTAAACGTTCAGTAACAATTTTTTGTCTCTTCCAAGTTACAACAAAATCAATGATCTAGAAGGGAAAAACTCACAAGGCCATTACTATTTTTCAGCCCTCCTTCACTGCTTTATTCTCTCATCACTTTGGTCATTCAGTTTCCAGCATCCTCGAGAGTCTGACAGATATTTAAGAGCAGAGAAGTCAGAAAAAATCTTATAATAAAACTGCTGATTGCTAAAGAAATACAATGTTCTGGCTGATGGGAGTCTAAGACATTTCTGTAGCAATGGGTCACCTACTTTAAACTATTTTCTCTCTTGCAGTGGGTAAAATATAACTAGGCTTTGTTGAGGTTTCTACCCCCACAGTAACAGCAGTCCTGTTTCCTCTTATGCTCTCATGCCTCATCTTTGCATCAGCAGAAAATCTCATTTCTCACTTCTGTATGTCATTCCCTTTCATGAACACACAAATCCCACAGACTAAATGTGACATATTTTTTACCTATTCCCTCAGAATATCCAGTACTGGAGATTTAGTGCTTTGAAACAACTCTGGGAACCTCGCTGCATGCCTCCTTGGTAGGCTGGAAAAATATGTGAAAAGAGACTTGCAAAGATAAATCAAACTGTGAGATACTTTACTAAACTAGAGCAATTTTTATAGCATTTAGATGATACTGAAGCACTGTTAACCAGAGTTTAAATGATTGAACAGGTGATGAATCCCTTAGAGGAAAAAGCCATTAGGAGGTTTTAAATCCATAAAAAAAACCAGTATTATGTGCTATAAAGAGCATCAAGATGTCCTTTCCTTTCATTTCTAATACAGTCCTCATCAGAATACTCCTGTGCTTCCCAAGGCATTTTATCAACACACTGCAAACACCACCTGTCTTGAATTTCAATATGATTTACAAACGAGCATTGGAAGGGGAGCCCTGCTTATAGTCTCCATTTACATCCACGTGCAGATCTCAGCCTGCCAAGAGGATGCATTTGGCAATTGCATGGGACATACTCCTCATTTCCCAACCAACTCTTCAACTAGACTTGATTTTGCAAATCCAGTGAAATCTGCTTCTCCCAAGTTATGTCTCCGTAAGTAATAGCAGCTTAGGATATCCATTTGCAAAGGATCCAGTCTCTGTCCTCAGGCTGCTTAATGTGGACAGAGATTTCAACACAAGTTCTCTGTGTCTCCAGCAGAATATCTGAGTCAACAAGCTTATTAGAGCTCCTCAGCTGTGTCATTTGAAACTGTCCAACTTTGTTTAACTGATTAAATAACCACTGGAGCAATAACCTGACTTTCCTCTCAAATGCTTGACTCCCCTAACCTCTTTCTTGTCCAATGAATGTTTAATTACTGAGGTAAACTAAAACATATGCAAGATGCAAGATGAGGAGAGCTTGCCCACAGCATGCATGGTAGCCAAGTTTATTCAGGCTGTCTGCTGAGCAACATCGGTTTAGGCATCTACTTCCAATCTTCAAAACTCAAACCTCATGAGTATTACAAACTTATTCTTGAAAGTGGTCTGTGGGTACTTAAGAGGTACAGTCCTGTTAGTTTGCATTTTTTAAACTTACTTAAGATTCTAAGAGAGTAATTATTGCTTTCAACTTCACCTTCAGTATGCTGGGATGACCCCATGCAGTCCTTTAGGTGGTCATGCTCTATATTTGACTCCGAGCTCTACAGATTAAATTTTAGAGTTTAGAAGACTAGACCTACCTCCATGAGAATCTTTTTTGTAGCCTATCTGGTATACAGTCACTAGTGCAAAAACTTCTGTCATCTGCTCAGTCTGTAAATTAAAAAAAAAATATATATACTCATGAGTATGAGTAGGGTAGGTACGGAACGAAAACATAATCAGTGTAGGCTTTTAGGAAAAGACAGTGGTCTTTTAAAAGAAATAGAAATTTTAGATGGGAAATGGCCTTTGGTTTCTCCTCACTGATTCTACAGGTGTTAAGAGTAATAGTCTTCCACTATAGGGACTCTTAAGTCAGAAAAAATTTGAGCCATAAACTAAAACTCCATGCAGAAGAATGAAATCAAGCCTCACTCTTTGTTCTTAAATCTGAGACAGATAAAACTGTAAGGAACATTGTGAAACTCTGGGTCATTTATAGTAGGTATTTTGTGTTAGCAGCTCCCCATGGAAAATGAACTCATCCTAGGAGTCAAATCACAAGAGGCCAGGGCCCAGCAGAGTGCACACTGAAGCAGGAGGTGCCTTTAGTTGTACCTGTGTCCCTTGGCTCTAAACAAGTGTCCTTGTGCACATGGAGTCTGTGCAGCCCTCTCCAGCACAGAGGAGGGATGTGCTGGCCTCGAGCAGCTCTAACAAAGTGTGGGTTTTGTTAAAGTGGAATTAGGAACCCATAACACTGCCAGGTCTTTAACAATCCCTTCCAGGAATATTTTCTTCATATCCATTAAGTATTCAGACACATTGGTGTTGGAGCACCCTTGTCAAAATAGAATAAATCCTTCGTGGAAGTTTTTCTGTGTCTGCTGCCCACCATGCAGGTGATCCCTGAATGAGGACACTGCCACTATTGCACTTCAAATTCTGCTTCTGCTGTTTTTACAGCTACTGCCTCCTCTCACTTCCCAGGGATGTAACCAGCTGTCTGCAGTTTAATTGGGACAGTGAGAGCTGCTCTAGGACGTGACTACTTCAAGCAAGCAAGCAAGCAAAACATCCCCTCTTAGTGACCTGCTGAGGCTGCTTCTTCTTTGACTTGAGGTTTTGTTTGTTTGTTTGCTTCTCTGCCTGCTGCTTCTCAGTAGTTTCTGTCCTGTATGAACTCCGCTTGTGTGTCCTTTATAGTCTGGAAGGTGAGCTGAGTTTTTATTTTCTCCTAAGTCTCACAAGTGTTCTTTAAAATAATGCAGGTCAAGGAAATAGAAGCATGCCTATTCTGAGGCTGAACTTGAGAAGTGAAGGCTGCTTTAACCCAACCTGCCTGTCACTGTCACAGCTCATTCTAAAGGAAAGGAAAGCTGTATATCAGGTGGATAGTCTCCTTGTCTGTTATCTCAGTTGTCAACTAGATGGAAAAGGACCCAGCAGAAAGTTGACAGCAAAATAATGATATTTTTAATCCCTTGCTGGATTAGGAACAATCTTTGCTATGGAAAGAGAAATTTCTTGTTAATGCTAATTATTGTAAGGTTTAGAGCCACTGTTATCTTCCCTCCAAAATATCACAAACCAAGCTTTGTTGCCTGCTATCCTTTTGGAACCCATTCAACAAAACCCTGAGATGAGGAGCAGGATTGACTTCACTGATGTCAACAGGACTGTTCACACGCTTACAGCAATGCACACAACTAAGAATTTTGCTGAAAAAGGACTAGACTACTTTTCCTTATTTTTTAAAATTGCTTATAATGTGTCCCACTGTTTTCTGGTGTTTATTTTCTAATGATAACAGCTCTTTATCTCTGAGTTGCAAGTGTACCCATTGTAGATAGATTAATAATAGATCGATAATAATTAATATAATAAATTAATTAATTCACGTGGATGTTCTTGTCTTTACCTGATGAAAGAGGCAATAATCCATGCTAGTAGATGTCTCCCTCTCTCAGTGAAATATTCTGTTTCACTTTAGCATATTTTTTACACAATTTGCACACAAGTCATATCCACACCATGGTGGCAGATGAAATCTCATCACATTGACTTCTCTTGTTACTGTGTAATGTCATATTTATAGAAGAGGACGTGCTGCCACCACATAATAGCAAACCTACTGTAAACTACCATTTCCAGGAACCTGTGAGCATTGTACCCAAGCCAGACTAAGAGGCAATTCCTTCAGGAGGTACTTTGTCCCAGCACTACGAGAAAGGAGAGCTAAAATATATCCCTGGCAAAAGACAGGTCAGGAACTGGCTGAGAGTGAATCCACACCCTGAGACTCACCTGTGAGCACTTGCACAGAGAGCACATACACACCCAAACAGTTCTGACTGAATGTCCCTGCTGTGAAGGGCAGTCATTGCTCAGAAGTGATGTCTCCAGTGTCCTTGAAGCCCATGGATACAGCAGGCATGGCCATTGGGTAGCGTCACTATCCACTTCATGTTTCCCCTGAACAATCCAAATACAGCTCTGATGCCTGATTTCATCAACAGCAGTGGCTGAATAATCAACATCCCTCTCTGCTAGGCCAAGGTAGACATGAGGGACTGAATGCCAAGGCACTGAGGGTCCTTTGCTCCTTTTTCCTCTGCACCCATCCCAGCAATTTCCAGCAGCTGCAGGGAGCTCCCCTTGTCTGTCACACATCTTGTGTCTCCCATCTTTCTGCAGCTTAGAGAATTGGGAACTAGGACATCTCTGATTTGTTTTCCTCCTACGTCCAATATTGAACTCCTGCTGCTGGACATGAAATTTCTCCCTTCCAGAATGCAGATTTCTATTTGTGTTCTTGCAAAAACGAGAACCTTCCCTTACGTAAGGAAATTCTTTCCTTCCCTTCACTGAGATTTTCTTTTGCTTTCTTATCCTGAAGAATGTTTTTGTTGGAACCCAGAGCACCATAGGAATGTTCCTGAAGTCTAAAAATATGCACAGATTGTGTTCCAAACCAGTGGGTATGCCATTCATGATTGTTGTTCATCCAGGGTGTAGAGCAACTGCTTTGAGGAGGGGCACAAGCCGGGTTCTGAAGAATTATTTGTGTGAGAGTACTGCACACTTTTATTCAAGAGTTCTGTGATGCTGAGAAGGGACAGAGAGATGACAGTACTGCCATCTCCTCTGACACCCACTCTCCAGCAAGAAGGAAGAAACAGGGAGCGTTGTGAAGAGGCAATGAGCTAGGTCAGTATCTGACACCCAGAAACTTCTCATATTTTGAGTGAATATTGACATCCTGCTCAGACTTTTCTAGGTCTGTGTGTGTCTGTGTTACGATTTCTGTAGTGCACAGTGTAGGATCAGCATGGGTGAAAGGCAGCACTATAATGAGGAAAAATAGCCCTGCTCATTCAAACACCTGTGTGAACACCCTGTTGTGCATTGTATACAATGTCACTTGAGGAGTATAGTGTATTCTGGGCTGAAAATCTTCACAAGTGTGTGTTGGATGCCAATTCTTTCCATGCTTTGACCAGAAAAAGTGTATAATGCATTTTATTCCATGTAGGGCTGCAGAGAAAAAAAAAAAAAGTAAAAAAAAAGGCTCTGCCAATTCTTCTAGTCACTAAGTTAATGCCAGCTCTGTCTTTAATGTGAAATTATTCTCTGTGTATATGATCATTATGTTCTGCAAGTGTGAGTCCAAGAAGCAGCATTTTTGCTAGGAAGGAGACATCATATTTTCCCTCATCTTGTAAAAATTCCAATCTTTATTTCAGCTTTGTCCAGAGCTGCTGATTATAATTTTTAATCTATTTTTATGTGAGTTTCTCTGCAATTTCAACTGTAGATTTTTTCTTTAATTTGCTTATCTTACTATTCGTTTGCATGTCACTCTGCTTTTTCTCTGCTGTTTCCCAGTTTAAAGTCTTAACTAAAATGAATGTGTTTAATAACCTTCCTGCAATCTAATAATCAATTAGAATAAATCTTCATCAGCTTTTTTTAAACATTTTCAAGTCTCATTAAGAAATAACACACAGACACACACACAATAAAACCAAAGGAAATTAGAAAATCAGGATAATTCTTCTGGTTGCTATATTTTGGTTATTTGCTTTGGAATTGTGCTGGGGAGAGTTTTCAGGTCTTTATCATTGCTCTGTAGGAAATAGCTTTATGAAAGTATTAGAAGTGGCCTTTTGACAGCTAAATGGGATAGAAGCAAAATTTCCATTTTATTGAAAACTGCCTTCATGAACTGTGCAATTTTCCTTATCCAGACAGTTTAAATTCAAGGCTTTTCTAGCAATATCACACAGTCAAATCCTACAGGTTATTTCTATTAAAGTTTGGAGTTGAATGGAGACTAACTAGAATGTTGATACTATTGTTAATATTTCATTCCAGTGGTGGAATGCAGTAATTTGGATGAATTTAGGATTATAAAATTTATAGCATTGCTGGAATTGAAAAACTGTTTGTTTATACAGTCAATTTGTTTGAAGAAATAAAATAATATTTCCCCTGACACCCTTAAATTACTTTTTCTCTGTAAGTGCTTTTAAATATTTTTACCACCATGATCTTAATGATTGGGCACTGTTATAATTTGTTCTTTAAAATATTTTGTTGTATCCTTATATCCTGAATCTCATTTTAAAAGGTCAATGCTGTTAGTTTACCATTTCCTGTTACCTTGCTGAGGGAAAATACACTTTACTGTTTAAACTCATCAGGAAAATACTGTGTATTTAACATCTCCCTGGCATCAGTTGCAGTTGTTTAACCTAATTGAGTAATTTCATTCACTGTTATTCTGCTTCTTTCCCTTTAACTGATATTCCCTGACAGGATCAGCTTGTTACTAGAGGAGGGATGAGAAAATGCCAATTATTGTAGACCTTTGATTTTGCTCTTCACCTATTAATCTGCATCTGAAGACAATAACATAACTAATAACTGATAACTGGCTGTTTCTGTGAATCAAAGGATTTGATTAAAAGGAAGAAGTGGGCTTATCCTCTGACAGGATATATATTTTCTGCAGTGAGTGTGTAACATTAAAATATCAAAATTTAACATTATAGAAAGAGATGGGGTAGACAGGAAATTTTTATCCAAATACTATTAAAATTCTCATGTATTTTTAACATTACCATCCTGCTGGTTAACTAATCAAACATTATTTGATATTTTTTATGTAATACACATCATTTTTTGACAACTGGAATGAAATTTACTGGCATGGAGAAGACAACTCTCATGAGACTGATGTTACGTGTGAGGCTTTTCAGAGACTTTCTTGAGAGGGCAGACTTCATGTTTAAGATGAGACTGAAGCTTGAAAAGTTAAATCAGACTTCTTAACTGTTTCTGCATTGATCTCTGTCTGTGGATCAATCACTTCCATCAATTTCTGCGCCATAAGATCCTTAATGAGGTACATTCATCAAACCACATGTGTTTTGTGATCAGTTGTTTGCATGAGCCTTTTGTCTCAGGAAATCCAAAATCCACCTTTGGAATCCAGAACATGAAAGATGTATTTGCAAAATTGGGGTGGGGGTGTGTACACATGAATTGGAGCACCCAAAGGAGCATGTGCAGACTCACTGCTCAGGTGAGGATGGACCTGCTGAAATGGTGGGAGCTAAATGCCTTTTGCAAAGGATATGGAGTTTTGGCACCACTCAGGGGGATTTTTGACAAGCCAACACTTACTGTTCAAGTAGTACTAATATTTAATTTTGTCATCATTCCACAAAGGTGATTAAATGGACACTAACAATTTGGTCACAGGCAAATTATTATGAAAAAGTAAAACCAACCCTTTGTTTTGTTGTTTACAGGCTGTATTTGTAAATTAGTTTCTTCTTTCCTGTATATTTTTGCTCCAGACACTATCCTTGTATTTTTATCATTTAGTGAATGATGTGCTGCAGTGTGAATTTTGGTGTAGGCCTATTTCAATTTTCTTACTGCTGACTCCTTTGCTTTTGGCTGATTTATACTGTGTACAGCTAAAGAAGGAGCTGCAAATGACAAAATGGAATAGACAACCTGGAACCTGTCTTCAGGGAATATTCAAGCATTCGAGCTTAATATTTGCTATTCATGAGCATTTTTCTCCAGCTACACTCTGCTGCCCAAGTGTTTCCAGAAAGTAAATGTGGCACCATTTTAACATGAACATTAAAAATCACATCATCAACCTGTCTTATCAGAAGACCTGATTGTATTAAAATTTCAAACATGTATAAGTGGATTTATTTATCTTGTCATTTAGTTATTGTCTTAAACAAGTTGCCAACAATTAAATCAGATCTATGAGTAGCTATCAAGCTATAAATGTAGTAGTTATCCCAGAACTGTTCAGCAGGAGATGGGGAGCAGGATAAAACACAGAGACCATGTAACCAGGAAAGAATCTGTGCTGTCAGGCTTGCACTAGTTTTTCCCTAAGCATCCAAAATTGACCCTTTTGAGGGCTCTGTATTGGGCTGCCAGCACTCTTGGTCTGACAACAAGCAGTCCTCCCTTCTCACTTTCTTACAGCTATTCAAGGAAGCTAATAAATATTTTTTCTGAAGGGGAACCACATCGTGTCTTTTAGAAGGCAATATATGTTTCTCAGTGGTGACTTGAGGTACTGGACACAGTTTCAAGTGGTGTTCTGACAAAACTCGTGTAATCTCATGGTACAGCTGTAAATGCCTCCAGACATCATGCCTGGCATCCATCTGCAAGTTCAGTAGGACAGAGATCTAACCAGGCTGGTGTCTGTGTTCTGTTCTAAGTAACCACATCAAGATAAAGCCCAGGATACAGGGAATAATACACAGTTAAGATTTTTAATAACCTTCAGCAGGCAGCTACATCCTCATCCATTCATGGCTAGGTGTGATGGAGCCAAGTATCACATCAGTGAGTCCCGACAGACAAAGTGCATCTATGGCCAGTTTCAGGCAGGCAGTCCCCTCAGTTTCTCTTGTCCTGGAATTTTCTAACCTAATTTCATAGCCCTGGAAACACAGCGATCTCTCTAGGTGTATTGACTGGACTGAATTTACACAGGTCATTTGAAAGATAAAGGTCACATACATACCAGGCCTCTGGACCACATTTATTAACAGCATCCTGCTGACTTTCAACATCATTAGTGTCATCTGGACCAGTGCTGGAGTAAATGAAATGTGACAGAACAAAAGGCTGTTGCCAAGAGTGTAGATGTACCTAAGTGATACACAGGGAGGTTCAGCCTTATTAGCCCCTGGAAAAGCACACTGTTCACCAAATCAGTAGCCAGAATAGCCTTTGCACGAGACACTTTACAGCCTGCTGATGTTACAGCACTTTTAATTGAAGAGACCATAAAAGAGCAAATGCTGACCTGAGGTTTATATAACAATATTTGTATAGAAGGCAGAAGTCTAAACAGGGGCAAGCCATCTAATGCTCACATTTTGAGAGCATGCAAAACCCAAAATGACAGAGAGTCCCAGGTGAGAGCTATTGTACATGTATTTATTTTTATTATTTTTGGAAATGGTTCTGGATAGCTAGCGATTTCTTACAGTTGCCTGAAATCTGCATGTCTGATTCAATTGTCAGAGACTGAGGGGCTGCCTGCAGGAAATATGTGGCCAAGTGCAAATGTTTTCTGATTACAAAATTATTAAACCGTCTGTGAGACCTGTATGAAATAGCTCTGAGCACAGCCAGTGCTAGCATGGTATTATAGCAGTGGTTTCTTTGTAGTTTTTGTCAGGATTTGATGACAGTCAATAAGTTTGGCAAACTTGTACCTCATGAGAAAACAATTTGGGAGTCATTTTTTGTCAACATTCTCTGTTAAACAAACCCAGTACTTAGCTTCCATCATTTCACTCACAAAATGTTATTTCAAAACTTGAGGGTTTTGTCTATTTTACACCATGACCCTAGGCAAACACCAACTCAATCTGCTGTTAAAACTACACAGAAAAATTCCTTGCTAACTTGGTCTTTGTGCACCAAGAAGAAGTATTAGCCAGGTCTCAAATTGTTCAGAAGTGTTGCACTGATCCAGACACAGCACTTCCAAAGACACATGGACATCTCCTTCTCCCCATGACATCTCCTTCAGCCCAAAGCACACAGAGCAATATCTCCTTGCTTTGATCTCTCATCCTCCCAGTCTTCCATGGGGTTTATACTTCCCATGATTCACCCTCAATGTCTCAGTTGCAAGTTTACCATATGTGCTGTGGGAATCCTGGCGTAACAAACAGCACAGCAGAAATGATCCCAGTGGGAAGCCGGGACAACAGTGATGAAAAGGAAATGCAGGATACTCAAACGTCCATAAAGGACTGTCACAATCTTTTAAGACTGAGATTTTCAAGAAAGCAGATACTTCTAAGAAGGGAAAAAAAAAAAAAAGAGAAAAAGAAGAAGAAGAAGAAGGAGAAACTTTTAAGGACTTTAAAAATTATTCCAGGTGAAACTTAAGGAAAACTTCCTTCACTTTAGAAAAGGAAATTCTTTCTCTTTTTGCATTCCAGACACAGAGTGCTAAAGAGAAGACCTCCCAGAGAGAATGAACACATGTCAGTGCAGAAAACCATGCCAGAAAGGATTTGATTTTTTATTGAGGCTTCTTCAGATTGCAGGTTTCACAGTGCCCATTCAGACACACATTCTTGCTGGGAGCTTTGTTTAATGCATCCTTCAAAAAGGAGCTTTTAGTGCACTTGTTAAAAGCAAGATTCTTTTAAAACTTTGTGAAGCTTGACATTTGAGCAACATGCCACTGAAAGGTAAGTGGGAGGTTCAGTTCTCCTGGACAGCTGGAACTGGGAGACTCTTTCACTCTTTCACTCCACCACAGCCCCCATGTGTTCTCTGTAAGTGCAAATCACACAGGGGAGCTGAGGCTCACCTCAAATTGATGCATGATAGAAAATGTTATTCTCCCAGAGGTGAGCTGAGGGGAGAATACACATTCTGCTTTCATTGCACATTTTCTGTAATTTCACAGAATCACAGAATGTCTAGGTTGGAAGAGACCTTCAAGATCATCGAGTCCAACCCATGCTCTAACACCTCAACCAGATCATGGTGCTGAGTGCCACATCCAGTCTCCCTTGTTGAAATTTAAACTCAGTATGTCTTTTTCTAAGTGGGAACTGAACAGAACAAATTATTCCTTCCTTTCTGGCAGCTGTTTCTTACATATTTTAAGATTTCTCTCATGTCTTCCCTCTTCTTCTCCTGTCCTAGATTAGATAACCCATAAATTCGTTTGCCCTTTCACTGCATATTGCATTGGCTAATGAAATCCAGGAATCAATTACATAGATTACAAGGGTCTTGAATGACAGCATAGGAAAATACAATATCCAGCCTTGTGTCTGAACAAACAGCATGTGAATACTTATTCAACACCAGTATTTGCCTATGGTGCATTATGGCTTTATCTAATTAATTACCTTATGAAGTGTTGATTATGATAGCAGTGAATGTCTTTCCTGCTCACTCTTATCACTTGCTTTAAACTATTCTGTTCAGCTGAGATATACATGCATCTGAGAGCTCATTTAGATATTAGGGACCAAACACTGGATTCTCATTCCTGAGTAGGTTTATTATATTCAGAACCTGTTATCTGATGATCATAGCTACTAAATAAAGTCTCTTAATAACTTCAGCAGATCAGGTTGTTCACAAGTTAAATGGGGGGAGGGATGCAGGGAGGGCAGAGGTGGGGGAGGAGGAAGAGCAGCCTGAATTATTTCTTCATTTCCCCATTTTCAAGACTTTTCTCATCCCTCTTTGTGCCAAGCATCATGGTGCTAATTGGAAATATACTCCTTCAAATTGGAGATACACTCCTTCAAAAATGTTCTCTGAGCAAATTACCAAGTACCATTCTGTGAAATGAATGGATCACAAGGAGCAGCACTTCTTCAAAGGAAAGCAGGCAAGCTGATATTCAAGTATTTGGTCTTTTATTGGTCATCATTCACTTACTCAGAACGTTCTTGGAAAATGAACTGTTTTATTTCTTGACTGTTTCCAAAGCAAGACTCTTTATGCAGTCCTCATATCAATTTTAATTGAATGTTTTTGTTCCTGCGTAAAGTTTGATTTTAAGGACATTCACATCTAGGAGATGCCTTGGTCTTTGCCAAATATACTCCCATTTTTCTGTTTTGTGAACCATCATTGCATTAGGATTCTTGTTCCTCAATCATACACGTATACCAGCCTATATCTTTAACATCTAAAGGCCAAAATTAAAACAAAGAAATAAAGTTTTATACTCCCATCAGATCAAAAGATAAATAATTTGGTGTCCAAAGTGAGTACATCATTCACATGTTATTTCCCAGTACCCTTAGTCATGTAGCAACAACGTGCTCATATGTGAGCTGAGTTACAAAGTATTTATCCATAAACACAAATGTTGGGTGCAGCAGAGGTCTGAGAAAAATGTTTCATCCTTAAGCAATGAGCTCTATCTTGTGGTGCATCAGCGTGATCAGAACTGCTGGGACCATCCCAAATAAGCTCAGTGACTTGGGCTGCTGTCACCGTCCTGACAGAGCAGTGAAATAGGCCTCATGAAGCATCCTGGATCTTTATATCAATGATGAGATTTATATTTATGCATTTTATATGTTATATCCTTACATCAGTACTGAGCCAGAATCAAAGAAAGGAAACCTTCAGTCCACATGCATCAGAAAATTTGGGTATTCCATGGAAGGAGATTATGGTGCATCCACCCACACCCAGAGATAACTGGGAACTCCTGAAAGATGTTTGGTTCTTGGATATGAATGAAACAGAGGGATTTCAGGAGAATGATGATTGTGTATAAAAGGTCTGTACAGGGCTAAGGTGGCAAATGGACTGTGTAATGCTTTCACTTGAAAACAGTTTAGCATTGCTCATTCCCCATCTGTATGGAGCACTGTGGGGAGATGAGATTCATGCTCCCATGCCAGATGTCACTAAAACAGAAACAATGAGATGGATTCTAAGAGAGCTGGAGGTGGTTTCTGAAGGATCCAGCTGTGGAGAGTCTGGACAGCATTATCTTTTGCAGACTGTGAGTCACTCACAGAGGCACCAGTTCATAACCTGGAGGTCACATTGATGTTTGCTCCTGGAGGCAGCAATCCCTGGGTTGTAAATGAGCAGGATTGCTCCAGATGTCTCTGTCTACCTCAAATGCCAGAATATTGACTGGCTGATTTAAGCAGAATAAACAGTACTATATGAACCCAAAATAATCTGTGCAAGGGTCATCTTCCTTCTACTGCTGGTAATAAAGCTCAAAAATTGCAGGGGAAAGACTCTTAGACCTCTTATATAGCCCAGGTACTATGATGGGATTTCTCCAGGAAGGTTATCCTCAGTGAGCAGGAAAAAGAAAGAAAGAAAAGAAAAAATATTGTCACATGTTAAATGCCATGCTATTATTTTCCAGTTTTAAAAGAATGGTGAGGCTGAGTATGGAAAAATAATTAACTGTTGCAGTAATTATATTGATTGATACTGGGATTATGTCTGACATTTGTAATATAAATTAAAGGACAAGCTACAACATGGATATGTGTGGTTATGACATTTCTTAAAGTGCCTTCAGAGATTAAAATCATTAAATGAATGTGAGTGATTACACGGTTATCTTTGTGTTTTCTCCTTCTAGTTTTTTTTTTTTTTTTCAGTGATTTGAAAAATAAGAGAAAGAGAAGGTGTTTGGAAGCTTTTATGAAAAGTCCTTGTTTTTTTCCTGGCACTTCAAAGCAAAGAGGATCTGAAGAGACAAACAAAAACATTCTTGTCTTCTGAGTTCAGAGCAATGCACACAGCCGTGGAACATATTCCTTTGCTCGTGTGCAAATGTGGACACACAGTCACCTTGAAATGCTCAGCCCTGGGGACCAGCTGTCTGTAACTAACTAGGCTTTGGGGGAAGCCTAGTTTGGTTCAGCACAGCTCTGTGACCTTGCCTAAGTTTCCTGAGAAGATTGTTGCTAAGGTGTGAGGGAGTCCGTGATGCGCAATTACGCAAGATAAAAAACGCAAACACAGACAACATTGTAATTGTTGAGATAATTCTGATAATAAGGAGCTCAAGGATTGAAGAGGAAAAATCCTGGCTGGAAAAGCTGAAATTCCTACAGGGAAAAAAAAAAAAAAAAACAAAACCCACAAACCAACAAACCAGAAAACAAAGAAACAAAGAAAGGTAAGAATCAGAAAATGCCACTGCTAGGAGTGATGGCCATCTGCCTTTCTGATATGTGCCTGCCCAGAAAAGACAGTCCAGGTGAGCTGGGGCTGGTTAATTCTGAGACTCACAGCACTTGAGCCTTACCCACCTCCTGGGCAAATAACTTTCAACTGGAAATATTATGTGTGTAGTAGCAGTCACACTGTAGTTGTGAGAATCCAAGAATATAAGCAAGGAAAATTTTGAAGGAAGAGGAATATATATTTCTAGAACATAAGAATCT
The DNA here is from genome assembly GCA_013396995.1 of Dicaeum eximium. Taxonomy (NCBI): domain Eukaryota; kingdom Metazoa; phylum Chordata; class Aves; order Passeriformes; family Dicaeidae; genus Dicaeum; species Dicaeum eximium. The sequence goes on along the minus strand of VWZP01001440.1, from coordinate 2,082,262 downwards.
CACTAATAGTACTTTATTTTCCAGCTTGTAAGCTTGAAATCTTGTCTGTTTTGGTTTTTCCCTCAGTTACATCAACTGATCTAATAATATATATTACTTTTGTCAACAAGTCTTCTTGTAATAATAAAAATGTTTCCTACCTATTTTCTATCTAGAGTTTGTATTCTATACCCAGGAGTGAAAGAGGAGACCATAAGGATGAGCTGAAAAACTGGCGATACCAAAATTTCTTGTTAATTTATTCTAATTTTTCAAGGTAAAAACAACAGCAGAGGAAGTTCTGAAATGTCAAAAAATTCCAGGCTAAATTATTCTAGAAATCAAACTTGGAGATTTTTTGGTATTTAGCTTCATATTGTCAACAGTAGTTTTGTTTTACAAAACCAAGTGTCTAAAAGTAAAATATAGTTTACTATTCCAGTTTTTCCACTTTTCTGTTCATCCAAGATTTTCCTCCACACAAAGAAAATTTGGATCCACACAAAAAATGCAGTGGATTTTTGCATTTATTTATCAGAACTGCAGAAACAATAAATTGTTGATTATTCCAACAGCTCAAAATCTCCTCCATACGGGCAGGATAATATTTGTGTCTGAAACATTTCTTCTCTGTACAGGCAGATCAGATGATCCCTTACTGAGAACATATCATGAGATATGCACCATTTACTCATGAAAACCCTTCATTGTTCTCATGCTGTCACACAGCAGTTTTGGTACACCATGCTTTTTGTCCCAGCAATTCATTTCCTTCTGGATTGATGTGCTAATTCTCTTACTGAAGCTGAAAAATGCTGGACTCTTATCAAAATGTGAAGCGTGCTGGTTTAATGGTCTATAGGATAAGGGGATAAATCCATGCATATTTGGCTTGGTGTGTTTCTGTTCAGGTTTGTGGAAACACTGGACAGAAGCATCTGTTAAATAATCACCTACTTCAAAAGGAATATTTCATCATTTTCTTGGTAAGATAAAGAGGAGAGCCAGAGCTCCTCATGATAAATATTACACTTACTAATTAAATTTTCATATTTACAAGGTCTACATAGTAAAACTTCTAAACTAAATAGTCTTCATTTGCATACATTTCAATCTAAAGGGCATTGCTGGAGGACAGTATCTCCAAGACAATCATGAGCTGTTTTCATTAACCATGCCCTAATGATTACAGCAGGCTTGTACTTCAAGGCTTGTGAGACAGTCACCCCAGCAAGACCAAAGAAACAATTGTGTGTCTTTAGTTACCTCCCCTTCCATCAAGCCACTAAGTTAGAAGACTCTTTCCTGCTCCTGGGTTAAGGTACTCATGAACCTCTTGAAAAATATTTAATTGAACTTGGATATGGTGTTGGTAAAGGATCAAGAAATGAAGTCTGATCTCAGTTATAGCTCTGGAAATCTGGAATAATGCAAATGAAGTATTGTAGGAAGAAACAGACTTTAATTTTTTGCTTCTACAATCCTCAACATAAAGAGATTTCTAATCTGCTTAATTCCTCTTACTTTGCCAATATGTTTAAAATTGCATTTAAAAGTACCACAGGAATTGTTATGCTTTTTCCTAATCTTGGAATTGTCCAGTTATTTTTTATATATAATCTTCCACTATGTCTGTCATCACAATATAAGAACTTTGAAAATTACACTGGGCAAATTTGTTATTCAAATGTCACAGACCTTCCATACCACGTGATTTATTTTCATGGTTTTCTATAAAAAAAAAAAGTGATACTTTTTGCTTCTGTCAGGTCTATCTGATTTAAATAGTACATATTATCCTCCATACTGCCTAGCAACTATCACCAAATAGTAGAAAATAGATCTACAAAGGCATTCAGTCAAACATACTGCTCATCTCTTGCCCTTCATAGATCAACTAGATCTTTGTTATTCCAAATAACCATTTGTCCAGCTTGCTCTTTAATAGCTTTAATGATGATGGAGTTTCCACAGCCCCCCAGGCAGTCTCTTCCAGTATCTAATTATCTTTAGAGTTACAAAGTTTTTTGGTTTCTTTGTATCTAAGTTAAATTTTCCTTGCCACTATTAAAAAGGCCATTATTTCTGTACTATCTACAGTGGACATGAAGGAAAGATTATTCACTTGTCTTTTACAACAACATTTTGTATATTTGAAGATCACTCTTTCGTTCCTTATCCATCTCTCTCCCTCTCACTCTCTTAATCAAGTAATTAAAAAGTTTTCATATGGTATTCAAAAGCTTCAAATGTTCTCAGAGTTGTCTTACAGGTCATGCTTCTAGGGTCTTACATCATTCTTGGTCAAGTCTGGATATTCTTCAAATGGTCCACACATGTGCTTAAAACAGAGCACAGCGTTACAGCTGCTGCCTCAACATTGATACTGTCACTCAAATAACTTTGGTGGTCTTTGGGCAGCTGAGCTGAGCTGCACCTTTCTATCTCCATTTATTATTCATATGTCTTTATAGCATATTCACACTCTGCCAGTGTTTGAAGCTGCAGAAAACAGGGACACTTCTCAGCTCTGGTTTGTACCAGCTCAGGATCCCTTTACCACCCTCCCTTAAGCTAACCAGAAATTCATCCACTTGCTGGCCTTGCTGGTTGAAACCTTGGTGGTTTTTGTTACAAATCCATGGTCCTGTGCTGGAATTGGTTAGCAAAATTCCAGACATGAGAGGTAATGTAAACCCTACAATTTTGTTCTGTCACATAACCACACCTTAGCATCTCCCAATTTATCCAAAATGAGTATCAGTCACTAATGTAGCCATGTACATCTGTTAAGTTTATTTAAATAATATACATTAATCTACTATTTGTGCCATCTCATCCTAGAGGGGCTATGACATACCAAGAATGAGTGTGGTGTTCAGTGGTATGGACCACAGGTTCCATCAAACATTCTGTGTGGATATTCTCACCTCCTGCTTCACAGGACCATGGAGTGTTAGGTGGGGATGACCTTGGGGGTATCTCTGATCTGACTTCTGCCTTGAAGGAGAACTCTGGTCACATGGATCTGGTGATTCTATGTAGATATTCTATGATTCTGTGTAGATATTACTTTCTTCAGTGGTGATGAAGCAAGAGCCCAGATTCAATAATCCAATGAAACATATGGTTAATGTCATTCTGCAAACTTTATTGAAATTGCTCATGTACTTAAATTCAAACTGATGAATAAAACCCTAGGCACTGTAACCTATAAAAAACAGAGTTTATGCTGAGATTGAGACGATATTGGGAGAATGATCTAGAAAGAAAATAAAAGGAGAAACAACCCACCAAATTGTTGCTTTGAGAATACTGCAAAAATTTAAATAACCCAGTTAACACGTTCTGTGATTAACAGCATTGTTTTGTGTACATGAGCCTTTCCAGTGGTTTTCTGGCTTATTTAAAGGCTTACACTAAGACAAATATCATCCCAACGTTCCTGGATGATCAGGCTAGAGAGAAAAGTGCCTGCTCCAAGCATAAGACATCAGAGTTCTGCTCTAAATATCAGTTATTGGCTTCTGAGCCCAAGTCCAGTTGTCAGCCTGCCAGAACCTCAGTCCTCATCAACCACCTGTGAGTGTGTTGTGACAGGTATTAATTGATGATTAGGATTTAGATAATATATGGACTGCATCATACATAATTGATGGATGATTTGGAAAGCCCAGCTGAGGACTGAGAAAATCACTGCCTGATTATGTTAGACTAACATGTTATGACCAGTTATGACTAAGATTTAACAGCTAGTTAATGACTAACTAGCTAGTTATGACTAACATTCCTTCCTGCTTGGATGCTCCCATTGTAGCAGTCTGTTCCTCCCTGCACTCCAGTCTCCTGGCCCAGCAGGTCCCATACCTATTCCCTGAGAACAAAGCCCATGCCATTAATCATGCCATTAATTCTGGCTCAAGATCCCCTACAGTGAACAGCTGGATAAAAACAGCCACCCAGTTTTAAGTGCATGTTCTCTCCCCGACTGTGTCCCGCTCTTCCTCTCCACATGGTCCAGCTCCAGCAGCCATCCATGCAGAGGAACCTGTGCCCAAACCCCAGCCCTCCCCACCTGCCCGACCAGCTTTTGCCTTTTCACTGTCCTGGTGCTTGATGCTTTCCCCTTGTGACCCTCCTGCTCACCCAAAACCAAATCTCAGGCTCGGGGTGACTCCCCAGAAATCTGCTGCTCTCCTGTGATCGCTGGGAAGGTTGTGGGCCAGAGGAATACAGGCAAGGAAAGCAGGACTTTTACCAAAGCAGAGAAGAGCTTTCAGGTGCCAAGGAGGAATTTGGGGATTGGTGCAGAACTGGACAGTCTCAGAGGTTTTTTACTTGCAAATCAGATATTAAAAAAAAAAATCTCTGTCTGGTGCATTTTATTGCCAATGACTGAGATCATGGTCAAAGCAGAAAGAGAAAAACCCAAATGAACTGAAGCAGATTAGGTCACAGAAAACCTTAGATCTAAAACAATAAAGGGCTTCATTATCGATAAGTTCTGTCAATAACTCAGAAATTTGCATACTGTCTCTGAAATATACATTTACACCCCAAGTTTCAGGTAAGGGAATAATTAAAATACCTGTCTAGCACCAAAGATATGATGTTAAAAAATTACTTATTTTTAAAATGCAGAATCCTCTCAGAATATTGAATTTTAAAATTCTATTTAGAAAAATATCAGAAAGTGAATGTGGGGCACATAGCAAAATAGGTAATTTTGCATTGCTTTTTCATTAATGCCCCTAATTTTGTATCAATAAATATATTTGTATAGTAAATTTATATTTTCCTGAAGTATGAGTCTACTTCAGAAACAGTGTTTGAACCAATTCTAAATAGATGTATCTGTTTTGAAAACACCAAATACTTATTTCTTTAATTTCCATAAAATTTCACTTAAAATATGAAGGAAAAAAGCCTGGGGGGTGGAGAGGGGTAGGGGGAGGGGGTTAGAAATATATTTAAAATTCAGAACTATGGTTAAGGGGTTTTTAACTTTTTGTCTTGCCAGGCCTAATTATCTGCAGTTTTGGCTGAGATGTGTGAAAGCATCTGTATGTTTAAAATAAATATGCACCCATATCTAGCTGATTTATGTGCTCTTTCAGAATAGCTTTATTCTTTATTCTTCCCCATCTGTTTCAGGGATGAAAGGAACAAGAACACAAAGTCCATACAATGGCTTAAAAACCATGGTTTTTATTTTCTTTCACCTTAGTCTGGTTCTGCCTCTGATGTCAATTCTTTAATATTAAGACAAAGATAAAAATCATAAAAACTCTGAAGTATTTTCCTACAATTCTTGCCATTTTAAATGGTGGTACAGCCTTCTGTTGAAGGTTTTATATTAATAAATTACTCTTTTAATTATTGAAATTGCTCTAATTATTTTTTTTCTCTGGGGGTAACTATGTAAAATAAAACAAAAGAATTATAATTGATCAGGAGATACCATCCAACCTAACAGGAGATTTAAGATTGTCTCTAATGCAGTCAAATGAAAATGTATTTCCATTCCACTGTGACCTAATGCCAAAGAAGCATATAATTGGAATTAGAGTGAATATAAAATTCACAGAAGTATCAGAGTTGTGATACTTATTATATTGATTATCATGGTATCTGTCTTGACAATCTATAAAAGAATATGGGCACTTCCATCAGACACATTACAGAAAACATGACAGGCAGTTTCCTTTCATGGGTTTAATCCTACATGGCCCAGTGTCCATGATAGAATGGGATGGAGTCTTGGCTGTAATCCTTGGGTGCTTTTTTTTGAATTTAGAAATGAGACATATAAATAAAAAACTAAGATCTTGTAGCAGGTCCACTGTGAATATAAATCAGTTCATCTCTGCCAAAGTAGAGTGAGCTGTTTTGATTTACAACTGGGAAAACTGTACCAACAAATTATGTGTATGGCAGAATATGGGAAAAGAAAATCAGAGAAAATAAGGCAATTTGCTTTTAAATACAAATATATGTTAATTAGAAATATTCAAGTCTGTCAGTTAAAATTTACAGAAATCCTTTTGGGAGGAGGATGGCAGGCCCTGATGCAGCAAATAGCTGTTTTCCATCACTTGGTTGCTTCTTAAGTGCCCAGAAATCTGGGAATTATCCTTATCATCACCTCGTGAAGGGACGGATAAAACGCTCCATCATTCACTGATCATGAGTGGTACATGGGCTGTAAAGACACCACCTAAAACACATATTCAGTTATGAAGATAAACCTGATGTGGCTCATAAGGCAAAAATATAATAAAGTAAAATAACTGCTGCATTAAAGCTAAATAAACAAATGTTGTTTCACACGCTTGATGTAGTTCCAAGATAATAACACTGTGGAATCAGCTGGTAAAAAGGTATTTATTCTTTATATTCACTTCAATGGTATAAAGAGAGGTCTTTTATTTGTCACATTTTCATTTCTTTTCAGCAGGTTTTCCATGAGTAATAAACCCTTGACTTACATACATTTCAATAGCACTTTGTAAATTAGAACCAATCAAGTTTTATCTAAATTATAAGAATGGGTGTAGAAGACACATTATGAGTAAAAGAGTGCAAAATCCCAGAAACAGGCTAGTACTTTTCACTGTTAATCAGTTTTGTGAGGTAATTTTGGTATTTTCTTAAAATGTAAAGAGATTTTTTTCTGTTTTCTCTTGTTTCTGAAATTTGTGAAGCTGGCTAAAGAAATTATAACTTAATTTTTTTTTTCCAGTTCAGAGTGACTTCACACTGTCTGATCATCCAATTTTAAAATAGCCAAGCAGAGCTATTGAAAAGAAGTAGACAGGGATAAGAAAAATTTTGGTAACTTTCATGGGTTTATATTGGGTTCCAATTTTTACCTTTCCACAGTGGATATCCTTCTTATGTGGACTGGGGGAAGTGGGTGTGTCGAGAATGACTCTTACCAACTTGTTTAAGTGGGATTGCAAAGTAAATGGAAATGTAAAGGTTGTAATGATACGAAGAACATCAATAGCAAGTTCTGATAGTAGCACAGCAGCTGTTCCTTAACAAAGCTGCAGAAAAATGAGCTGCTGCTGAGAAATGCAACTCGTTCTGGGACATGTAGGGAATCAAGCTGCTGGGAAATTCAATGCAGCCTGGTTAGAAAATCATTCTATTCAGCTTTATATAGGGCAGCAGTGCCAATGAGGAGGGCTCCAACAAGCTGAGGTAAGACTTTGCTTCTGCTGCTCTCCTTCTCTATCACCTTCCAAAACAGTAAACATGATCTCTGCTGGGTTTTTACACCGTACCACAGCACACACTACAAAAGTCTGTCTTCACCTAGTCCTCTAAATTCCAGTGTGCAACATTTGATTCATGGTAATGAGAACAAATCCATGCAGAGCAGCACAGATCCAGTCCTGCACAGGCAGGAGTTGGTTGGTTCACAAGCTGGGGCCTGAAGGGGACAGCTGAGATTCTGTGCTGTAAAAGGGACTTTTTTACTGCTTATGGTACAGCCCAGCCTAGCAATGGCCAAACACAGCACAAACACAAAGGATGGTCTCAGTGCTTGCTGTAGAGTCTGTTCTAGGCAAAAAGGACATCTATTTATTCACCTGCTCCTGTCAAAGGAGGTAACACTTTCCTTTAACGGGAGATGAAATTTGCCTGCTGTAGGTTATTGAATTGACCTCTGATTTGCAGGGATACATTTGGAAATTTTGCTTCTTAAATGGGATTTCTCCTAAAAGATAAGAAATCCCTCCAAGGATATTTACAGTGACTGGTTATGTGGTGTTGACATTAATTGTGCTGGCATATTTTGCTGAACAGCCTCAAGTGTGACATCAGCTGAACTGTAAGACCCTTCCATATATAACAGTCTAACTTAATATACTTCATAGATGTAACCCCTGTCTTGTGCCTATCTCTCAACTGAAAGAATCTGGGCAATATCATGCAGATGTCTGGTGGGCTGAGCCCTGCAGGTGCATTCACAATTATTAAAATGTGCTTTTTTTAGCTGCATATCTGTACACAACACCAGTTTTTGGTTTTTTTTTTTTTTTAATAAATTCGGTCTCCAAAGAGAATAAATAGCTTTTCAGCAAATATGTCATAAAAGCAAAATATCTAACATCCTATAGCAGAGCTCAAAACTTTTCATGTTACAGATTACACTGTACAAATGGACACAGCCCTTTCCGAATCATGTTTATATAGCATTTTTGTGGTATTTTTATCAATTACCAATATTTAGTTAATCACTTAGAGTGCTATCAATCAGAAGTGTTTGGCATGAATTCTGATGTAAAATCAAACAATATTTTGGCTGCATTTTTTTCAGTTTTGACCGGTTTAATATCTTCTTTTTCCTGTGGTATGGGATTATACATTTTCAACTCCAGTTTACAGCTCCAGAGAGCTCAGGGTGCTGCCACTGTAAAGAGTAATGTCAATTTACTTGTGGGGAGGTGAATGTGGATCAGCACAGTTGAGTGTGACCACAGTGGCATCATGTCACACCCATTTCTGTCATGGGGGGGATGATGGGGCTGTAAATGCTGTTACAACCTGCAGGTTGTAAGTGCTGGAGCCTTTGTGTTAGCACTCACTACCAGATAGATTGCCCCTTCTGCAGATTCTCTTTTCCTGTGTCTGGTAAAGGTTTATTGAGCTCTATTAACCTGGTTACATGACAGTTTTATAATTTATTGGTGATAATACATTATGAATTTATTGGGTTATTGGTATTGGCATGTTAACTGAAATGGAATGTTTGTAATTAACGGGTTGAGCATCTACCATTATCAGCTAAAAGAGATGCTCCAGTTTAAAAGGAGGACACTGTGGTTTCCCAGTCTCTTATTTTTCCCTGAGCATTCACTAACTGGCCGTGTGAGAGGAACCCTGCTAGTGCTGGTGATGTGTGTGTTTGACAGCTAATAAAGTTATTTTCCTCATTTCTTATTAACAACAACTAGATAACAGGACACAACTGACACCAAACATTTTCTGTTGTAATCTGTCACTCAAAAAAAATAATGGCCACATATCACACAAGGAGACATGAGCATGGCAGGTCATTAATATCATCTACCATGCAGCAAATTGCTTGTCATGCTTCCTTTCTACTCATTTATGACTAAAGAGGACTGTTTGAAATGAGAAACAATAAATATTTTTCACACAGCCTTATTGGTTAATAAAGATTAATTCCCGAAGTTTCTTACAGCACTAACTAGTTGAATCAAAGGCAAAAAAGTTAAGAAAACAAAAAAAAGGTCTTATGCAAATTTATGATCAAGGAAGCTTCTTAGACTTTGACAATCAAATATTTGCTTTAAAAATTTGTATGTATCTTATGTGTTTTACTCCCATCCAGAGTAGGATGATGTCATAATAAAAATTAATCATAATCATCAGTATCTATGCCAGAAAGTAGCATATGTCTAATTGAAGGTAAGCATAATTATAGAGTGAACTGTCAACTCTGTATCTTTCATATTATCTTGGGATATTTTCACCTCCAAGTTGAGAATTCAGGAATGGATAAATGGATAATTCACATTTATTTTTCTTCAGCTTTTTTTTTGTTGTTTTTTTGTTTGTTTGTTTGGTTGGTTGGTTTTTTTTGTTTGTTTGTTTTTGTGTGTGGGTTTTTGGTTTTTTGTTTTGTTTTTTTTTGTGCTGGTGGTATTAAAGAGGCTTGAACTTATCACCTGCTTTTGCAGAAAGAACTCCATGTGTGCAAAGCTACAGAGTCAAATTTGGATATTCTCCTGCTGAAAATGGATAGGTAATATTGTAGCAATCATTATATGTTAAAGTTTTAAAGAACTGCAGAGCAAAATAATATAATAATAAGAGACCACATAATACACTGAAGTTGGAACATATCATTGTACTTTCTAAAGTAAAAACACAAGAAAAATGTGTCATGAGAATGTGCTGAGTGGGTGAAACTTTCCTGTTGTCTTTACAACCTGATGTGTTTCTTTCTCACGGGTCTTGCATTCTCTGTGTCACGAAGAGATTTTGATGTTTCCATCACTGAAGTACCAGAACATACTATGGGTTGGGTTGGATTGGTTTCAGCCAACTTCTGCAAGAATGATTATCACTAGGAAGAAGGCTGGAATTTAGTTTAAACTCTCTCCATGGTCAAGACACTCAGCTTGTCAAAGAATGCTCCCTAGCTTCCAGTACCTTTTGCCTCATGTAAGGTTGGAGACATTTTAAAGCACTTTCATGATGAAAGGATGTATATTAATCAGCTCTATGCCTCTAAGATTACCAGATCATTTTGTTGGATATAATTCCATGCAATATTATGTGATATAAATAAATGTACAGCAAGTTCAACGCAGGAGCAATTTCAGGGAAGGAATTAAGACTTCTGTCTAAGTCTCAATGTTGCCGAATTTTCCTCCTCTCTTGCTTCTTCTTTTCCCTTGATTTAGTCATTTCATTCCCTGTCTTGTGTAAATTCTTTTCTTCCCTTTCTACAACAATATTATTCCCACTTTTTTTTTTCCCCTAGGGGCTTTATTTCTGACAGGAATCTCATGCAGTACCTGGCAGCTTGTCATGGTCTCTTGTAACATCATTGTAACATCAGAAGGCTTTTGAAGGCATCTTGAGTGGAAAGTCTTAATGCTCAGACCTATGGAGGAATAATTTCTTTCCTCCTGTCCTTTCTGGGGCTTGCTACCCATCACTGCAATAATAAAAGGTT